>JASANE010024094.1:0-64161 GCA_030248225.1 Trileptium ribeirensis | reverse complement strand
ATTACGAGTAGTCAATTTGTAACGTATCTCGGGTGTGATGATAGCATTGCATTTTGGCCATTAATTATTGCCACAAATGTTGACACTGCCTGAAGTTCGCCGCTCAAAAATCGACACATTTTGGGATGATTAAAAAGGACGAGCTGCTAAACAGCTGCATGAGGCAGTTGCGTTTCCATTGGTTTGGATTTTTATATAATTTTGTCACGCTTTTTGTATATATTTCATTTTGCTTCGTCAACAGTATCTGAATTCATTCCGTAGTCGAAGTAGTCGCTATCATGACCACTACCCGCTGCCTCAGCATCATCATTCACCCCAACCGTGATCGCCAATTTTATATTTGTCATAGGTCGTAGGCCACTATTCTGTTTTCGTTCATTTTTTTTCAATTTCCGAATAGCGAAAATTACGCAAAAACGGTGTACCAAAAAAACTTATTATTCTTTTCATAAAAAGAAAATCAAAAATACTTGTTTATTCGATACTTCTATTATAAAATCACTAGGAAAGAGATATGACTTATTATCAGCATGTAACTGTTTCTATCTTTCCAGAACCTATATATAGTTATACGGATTCTTGAAAGAGCATAAGCTGTTTATGCTGCTCTTATGCATATTAATTGTCATTGTAGCAGACGCTGTTGTCCACTGGGAATCATGTCAAATATTTTGCAGAAAATATCTGGTCCATATGTAAGCTGCTGAGTTTGTCCGAATCTAGAAATAAAAGGCGCAAATTACGCAAACTTGGTTAAAAATGCGAAACGGGCCATCGAAAACGCGTAAATTACCCAAAAATGCGAAAAAAATCGTGTCTGTCAGGGTACAGCAGAGATGGAACCAGGTCACCATTTTGCGACCTGGGGACACGATCATAGCAATGACGAGGTCGTGGTAGGAATCCGGTGACAATCTTACGTTCCAAAGCAGCCAGAGTACAATACTGCGAAGCTGTAAAAGAAACGTATTAGAAATCCGTTAATAAGAAACAGACGCCATTGTTCGAGTCATCGCTAAATGAATTGAAATTGCGTTTTCTGTAAGACTTTAGGTAGCTAGTGACTGCAGTCCTAGCTGAAATTAAATGTCCAAGCAAACATGAAGTCTACTTGGATGCCTCGAAAGTCATTTTAACATCGTTTGTGTATTCCATCCACTTTCAAGTCCAACTGGACGCAGTTGAATTTGGCAATCTGCTTCCGCACTGCTGCTATGCTATGCTTGAAAAACACGAACAAATGCAATTATACCCCACCCGTTGACATCGGAGGATGCGGTTTTTCTCCAGGTAAGCTGGTTAAATTTCCCCAATATTTCCAGTTCTGCCCAGGTAGGAGCTGGGGCCGCCAGCTCAAAGCTCTCATTGTTAAATTTTGGTCCTGTGGAGAGGCCGAATTATTGTTACAAGTAGTCGATTCTACCGCATAGTTTATATAATATGAAATGTTGCACAACGTATTGAACATAACAACATACAATAGCTGATACCAAAAATGCATTAGAGAAGAGTATGACACTCCCTGCACTCTAATGTTAAGCCGTGTTTGATGACGCGGGCGGTTCCGGTCTGACCCCCAGTTTTAGGGGTCGTCATACACAAACAAACAGTTTTAGGGTGGGGTAATTTGGACAATCCAGTTTTCGGACGGCCGGCCGAACCCCCTTTTGGGAGGAATGGGTTGGTTGAGCCGGTAGCTGCTTATAAACCGAGCCCTCGCTAAAAATATTGGCGGCCGACCAACCTCCCTCAAAACTGGGGGGGGGGGGGGTGGGGTCAGGTCAAAAACGCCCGCGGCCTCAAACACGGGCAAATATTAGAGTGCAGGGAAGTGTCGTACTCTTATCTAATGAATGCACTCTTGTTGAACTAATACTGCTTTCAGTATGAGAGTTTTCAGTTAGTCACTGTCTGAATCCACAGCAAGCTTTTTGCGTTTTCTAGCTGATGCTGCTGTCACTGCGGCTTGTCGAACAGGAGCTTTGGATTCATCCTGAACAATATCAATGTAGCATTAAATTTTTTATGACGTTTTCCCTATTTCAAAATTCAGATTATGTTAACCGTAACAGTAGCACCAGAAATAACGTTGATCGTGCGGTGCTTCTTTAATTTTATAAACTGCTCGGTCGAAAAACGACGCTACAGTCATTCCTGGCGGGTACTTTGTAAAATAAATTGTAGCCGGCGGTGCTGTCAGCGTAGCTTGCCGAGCTATTACTATAATCTCGCATGCGAGGTCGAAACGGTATGAGCGTGGTTTCATTTTTGAATTATGATTTTATATAATCACCTATAACAACCTGTGTTTGATGAATAGGACCATTCTATAATATCTTAAACTAGAAGCCTATTGAATAACATAAAACTTCGCTGATCCTAAACCAAATGAAAACATATTGGCAATGGATGAAGTATTTTGCGCTGGTCTGTAGATAAACCGAACAAATCGTATGCAGCCTATCAAAAAACCTATGCAAAAAATATAGACATATCATTCTTGATGCCCTGCACGCGATAGGTGTAACCAAACTACTATAGAAAGACTATATTCTGGTATTCGGGTTCACTGACCCTAAAACCAATTGAATTCCCATGTAATATGCATAATGCAGGAAATATACATAATGCGCTGAACTCTATATAACCAAGTTATTGTATTCAATGTTTAGCAAAACCTATATAGACTATTCTCGATACCGTGCACGCAATGCATAACGAAATGAAAAGTCACTACACTTTTGGAAATAGAGTTCGTTTACCGCAAAACCCTTGAAACCCTACGAAAATATATAATATATAGTGAAATTGGACTCTAGATATCCAGTGTGCTTGATAGCCTAATAAACATTAGTTGCAAAGTAAAAACGCAATAACATACCGAAATTTCAAAAATCACTATTTCTGGCGTGCAAACGTGCAATACACGATAAACACATAAACAGTTTGCGTAACGCATGGTGACGTAAGTAGGGTCCGTTTAGACCCATTATGTATGAAATGGTTATAACCATTCCGCCACGAGCACACACCGAAAATTTAAGAGTTTGCAACGTATCTCAGCAAAGCTAGGCACGCCAAGCTTATCATACGTGCATTAACTGACAGAAACACACAATTCAGCTGAGTTATCAATTTATTAACATTGGGAAAATTGCAATGAGATATGGTGAAGCTACTACAAGTAGTTCGAGGCAAATTCGATGGCTGGGTACTCACTATACTTCTATGAATTGTGAGAGGAAAGATCTTTCCCTAAAAGCGCCCTGGGGACCGGGAGTCAGCAAGTTCGGGGAACAGCACGCATAAGTGGAGAGTTCTAAACCTCGGGCTAGAAATTTTGCCAATCTTGAGGTAAGTTTTACGGAAGCTATGCGGCACGGAAAACTAGTTTTGTGTGAACACATAATATATTAGCAAACGTAATAATAATAGCAAATTTTATATCATTTTAGTCTCAACGATAGACTACTCAGCCAACGAATACTCGCTGTGTATAACAGCAAATAATATGGAATTTTTGTAACTAACAATCTTCTAAGTGACAGGATGGGCGCCGACCAAAGCCATGGCTACTTCAGTAGTGTGTCAGTCCTGTTTGAGGGCACCTTACTAGCCTCCCCCCTGTAGCGAACAGATAAGTGTTGAGAAACTACGGCATATGTTTTACTCGACCATCATCGACCCGGTCCAATAAAGAGTTCTTCAATTGGTGCGGCCGTAATTCTTAGCTAAAATTAAATTATAAATTATATATATACTTAACATATATAGTAATTGCCACTCTTATTTTATATTAAAATTTTATTCTTTAATATTATTTGAAATTTATTTCTAAATCTAATAATCTCAGTAACTCATCAGAGTCCTAGCTTATTCAAACAAAAATATAACAGAACTATATATAATGTAATCCTTTACTTCGCTGCTCTCTGAGTCATCTTTCTGTTCTATTTTTCGACCTCGTCGAAGCGAACGTCCGCCTCGTGCCGAATGTAGTACCTCCATCATTGAGAAAAGTTCTGAATATCTAAAACAAAATCATTATTATAAAAAACCAAACTGAATATAGAATATTATTAAACCGGTAAAACATATTATCTAACATACCCATCATACAGCTCAACGTGTACATAATGTAGTAACGGTACCGTATGACATACCACGCCCCATTTACAGTCGAGTTCAAACTACATAGCAATCATCAAACATTAGTTAGGCTCAAGGTCGCCTGAAATCTCTAGTCGGACATTATTAAATGCACATCAACATGCTCTACTTATTTGAATTTTGGAAATGCTTTATCCTGGAATGATTCACGGTTTCCGAATAGCCCGCATAGTTCTCGCCACAACAATGACTGTCGCATTTGGAGTAAGTAATTTGTGAGCGAGTGGCTCGCTCGAATTTTTGAAAGTATTAAAATTAATAATAAAATTATATTTTAAGAATGCATTTGTTTTACAAAATCACGAGCGAGCGGCAGCTATTTTTGTGAGTATTGAATTACAGGCTATGACAAATACGCAAATTTCGATTTTGAGTTAACAGCGATTTTGAATTAGTAAAATCAAATAAAAATAGATATAATTATTATATTTATCAATTAATCTGGCATGATAAAAAATACATGGTTAAAGCGTCCGCCGTTTACGCTATTATATTTATAAGCCCATACTAACAATTTTTTACTATAATTGCACGTATCTCAAGCGAATCGATTAGTGTGGCTGAATAAATTTTGTTCATGTTAGATGGACTGCATTACTACAGCCGCGGCCAAAATTAACAGCAAAATTTCGATCGATTTCGATTAAACGAAATTTCGATCGATTCGATTTCAATTTTAGCGCAACTAAATATATTTGCAGCTTATTAAATTTCGATTATTTTCGATTAAACGAAATTTCGATACATTGTGATTTTCATCGTTTTCGATTGTACTTATTTTTGGCCGCGACTGTAACTAGAATATTACACATAATAACAGTTCATATCTGTAACAGCTGGGAAGCAGAGGCTAGCTTCTTCACATCGAAATCAGCTAATGTTCTATTTTCGTCTATAAGATGGGTGTGTTAATTGTATCATCTCAGCGCTCTGTTTTCTGATTTCCTCAATGCCGGAGTCTGTTGCGAAAATTCGGCGATGTGAATTTCAGATAATACAGTTGACAGTCGTATTTGCGGCAAGAAGAACTGCTTAAGTGACAAACCTGATCATGCAGCCATATGTTGCGTACTTATATGCGAAGTACAACTTCAGTTACTAATGCATGGGATTGTCCGCACAGAAACTTAACTAAGTTGTCAATATTGGTGACAATGTTATTTCATCTGCAAGACTTTCAATCCTCAGTTAACACCATCTGAGCAACCGGCGTATTGGGGAGGCACTGGGTCATGCCCTCCCCCCTTTTGATCACAGAACTTTTATTTTCCTGAATTTTGGTTGTTTAAAAACGCTAATAAATTTTTATAAACATTATTCAAACATAATCTAACCGAGCATTATCTGTATGTTGCTAGCGAAAAGTTTGTTTTCACAACACATGTGCTCGGAATATTGAGTGTACTCCGAAGAGTTTCTGGCAAATGCGTAATCTAGACTTATTACTTCTGCTTTATTTAGCCTAACCTAAATTATTAGTACAATAGTTACATTGTAAATACCGTAACTGCAAATCTTGTTCCTGCCATTGACTCCACGTGTCTGCCACCAGCGATTTTGAGCGGTAAGAATTTAGTATTTATATTTAACATAGTAGTACTAGACGCTGAGAGGGTTCGGTTAGTTGGATTAGACCGATGCGGTCTTACTGTAGGATAGTGCCACCTTCACTAATCTCTAAATGTGTCACTGATCTAAGCGTACAGAGGTTGCCACAAATCTGCTAACCGTGTAGATTTTCTAATACAACACGACTACCAACAACTCCAGTACATCGCCCTCTGATGCTGAGACTAAGAATTTCGAGTTTCAAGGGCAATATGTAAATTATGGATACTGCTATGGCAGTTCGTGCGTTCCACGTCAGACTCACTGCAAAATATTCTTGAGAAGTATGAAAAGAATTGGGTAATTGCATAAAAAGTACGAAATTGTGTCCGTCCGCGTCCAGACAAAATTGCAGCCGTTAGGTTCGTCTGCGTCTGCATCTATTTTTGTTCGTGACTGTATACCTGTGCTTCATGACCTGATGGGCTGGAAGGCGACCCAGCTCAGAACTGGGAGAATTGAAAGTACATACTAGTGGACGATTCCTCAGTTGAACTAGTAGGTCCGTAGTAGCTTAAAGAAAACGTGCATTATGTGCAGTTTAACCACTGACAATATTTCTGGGGACTACACATTGATTTCTTCCGATAAACACGATCACCGTTTGACAAAAAAAATTAACAAATTTTTCCAATATTCCATTGTGAAGCTCAAAATTTCATAAGTTACAAATAGTATTTGTTTAAAAATACTTTTTACCTCAGTTACAGAGACATCATGATTATTATGCTATTTTAGCTCTTTGCATTGAACACTACATTTTAACATAAGTTAAATTTATAAGCTCCTGGTTTAATTGGAACACATCCTTTTAACGCCATCTGGAAAAATATGGAGCGGAGGGACTCCGATTCATGCCCGATGAAAAATTTTAGGCGAGTTTAGAAGCAAGTCATAGGGAACATTATGTTTGTGTTTAAATTTATGGGTTCGGCTGCCGTAGGTCACTACGATAACAAAGAAAATCTTTCACCATGCTACTCTATCGTCCTTAGCTGCCTTGGGGACCGAAATCCTCAACAAAACTATACTGTGTATGAAGCAGACGCGTCACCAGAAAATCTCAACTGGGGGCGCTTACTCATTGTGGAGGTCAACTCAACATTGCAATCTATCGATTGCATGTTGAAAAAATTTTTGTTACAGTTGTAAACTGAGCGGGGACATGGCCCTCTAGCCTCACACCCCCCGCCTGGTGACGTCGCTCCTGGTAAAAAGAACCATAGTATTGTAACCTCAACACCATACAAAATAATAACAAATTACTTGGCTTTATAAAATTCTCCACAATTCTTTTGTACGTCCTTGAGTATGTTTCGCATTGAACTTTTTTCAAATACTAAAACGAACATTTTAAATTACCAATATAATACGATACTGTCAGTGATAAATTCGGAGATCATAATTATGCTTTTCTTTCAATATCTAAAACCACACTGCAAAAATTTGCATAACATCATAAATGTTTCCAACGTACAATTCGTGAATTCTGTGGGAACGTTTGTAACGTATTCAATAAATAATTTTACTGTCACCCGTCTATACAAATCTTTGAATGTACGGCAGCTCAAGCTATACCTAAACTCATCAGAACATGTATTTATTGCATATAAGAATGCAAAATAATGCCTTCTGTTACACAAGCGTTAATATTACTTTGCTACAAATAACATATTAACCATGATTATTACGCAGCTCTAACCATACGGTATACAGATTCTTAGGATTATTTATACATCAGGTCTCTCTTTTCAGCCAACTTGGTTGAGTTGCAACACAGTAGCGGCATATGAAGCAGCATGCCACAAGACTAGTTTTGGAAAAATGATTTTATGGAATTTTATGGTTATTGAAATAATATACTCGGCCAATGTAACTTTTAGGGGCGGACATGAAATGCATGCCATGCCGTTCTCGATATACTAAGCCTAAGCCTTAGTCTTAGACTAAGCTAAGGTCCTTATGAGACATACACTAAGCCTAAGCCTAAGTCGGGGGCTACCGCCCACGAACCCCCTCTCTAAGCTGTTCTTTTTTCTAACGTTATAACGTCCGGCCATATCCGTTATAAAGGTGACATGGGCCATATACTCAATCCAACATTTTTATATCACTAACGCATAGCTGTATGGATGACACAGCGTGCTCCGCCATAATTGTATATTTTGGTAACCAGATGTAGCTCCGTATCTAGACATCGCTTTATTACACTCAAGTATCGCATTAACATTCCACTTGTAAGATACACGTAGCAACAGTTGTGATTTCAGCAGCGTACTGTGGTTTAGGGCAAGTGTATTTCCAAAACTGAAAACGCGCTTTATATTTTTCCAAGTCAAAGATTCATAAGGCGCATGACCATCGATAACGCTAGAACGCGTCTAATATAAATAATGGTACTAACATGCTGTGCAAGTTTTGTTTGTATGCGACATTTCGTAGCAACTCGGTTTTATATTTAGGACGTCTCATAAATAACGCCCCAGCATTAAAGTGAAAATCAAGCCAAATAATAAACATTTAAAAGCGTTTTAATATGCACGTCCCCGCATATATTACTTAGGTTTTTGATGAATAACGCTTACCCTAAAACGAACTTGGGCGCCTCCAATATCAATGCATTCGTCCAGTCGAAAACGCAACTTCGACAGACTTTTCGAACCACGCCAGGCTCCAGAAGAGAAAGCTCCGCCGATATAGCCTTATGCGAGCACAACAGGGTTTTGTGGTTTGCATTTGCATATCTTCTCCTTCAATACTCCCCCAAAAAAATCAAGAGGGTTTAGATCAGGATAACGAGCAGGCCATTCGAAAGGACCTCGGCGCCCCAGCCAACGGTCAGGGAAAGTTTCGTGCAGCCAACGGCGCACAGTCATCGCAAAATGAGAAGGCGCGCCATTCTGCATAAAGTCAAGCCTGTCAACTGTTGTATAATAGCATAAAAGTCATTTAGCAACATCATTAGATAGTTTTTTGCATTCACGGTACCATCGATAAAGAGCGGCCTAAAAATACATCAGACCACATGCTGAGCCATACTGTCAGATAGGGGCATTCATATGGTGTTCAATAGTGTTATGAGGGTTTTATGCGTGACAATATACACAATTATGCTGGTTAACGTGGTCGTTCAGTTTTAAAATTGCTTTCGTCAGACCAAATGACTTCATCAGAAAATCACGATTGCCATTTTTTCACAAAATTCAACCTGGCGATAATAATCCTGATACATCCCATGAATTAACGTCGGCCTAAAAGGTTTTAGACCCAGACTTTTAACAATTCGGAAAACAGTCGATTTGGTGATGCCGGTTTCAACAACACAGCGGCGAACTGACTTTGTCGGAGTATTGTCAAAATGATAGGAAGTATCGGGTATTGAGGCATCACCAGATGCTGTTGGTGGTCTCTCTGTTGGGGGCAAGTCAGCTACGAAACTTGTCAGATCAAACTTTTTAATTGAAGCAATAGTTTTAAGATATGGTTGCTGTGAAGACGAATACCAGTACCATTGTCGCACAACTTCACGGCTATTTCGGTTACCTGAATTACAGTTTTACGCAGTTACTCGGTCAGCCAACTTAAGTCGAGTGTCGCACATTTTGTTATACAAAGATATTTATAATAAATGTTCGGTTATAATTACTGAAAGTATGAGGGTTGTATGTATATTATGCCAGTCTCAGCGACAGTTTCAAATTGAGACATTACTGGTGGAATAGCCTATATGTAAAATGCAATTTCAAAATTACAGAATGTTACTATACTGCCTAAAATAGACTATTTAAGCAGTAAACTTTTCCAATAAAATTTAACCTGCTTACATTGTTGGCTGCTTTGACAGCGTCGACGCAATGAGTCCAGATGATTCAATATTTGGTCCAAAGACGGTCCACGTGGCGGAGGCCTAGAAATTGGACAGATAATAATATTCAACACCACTTTTCTGAAAAGCACGTGGTTAGGAATGCAACACCAGACAAAACATTTAGTTGCCAACAGATTTAAAGACACTATGAAATCATACACAAACGATTATGAACAACATTTCAATCGAACAAACCTGGCTTCTTGGTTTGATTAAATTTTTCGTATATACATAATTACCAGTGTAAAAGGAATTTAACTGTACTTTAAGAAAAAGAGTTGGCATAAAAAGTCGAACGCAAACGAATTCAAATTATATCGCAACCGAATTATATTCGTTTAAAGAAAAGCCGTTAAAATAAAAGCAAACTATTTTTATTAAATTATTATTCTCGTTTGACCGAAAACGATCGAAACTTGAGCACTGAATATATTGAGCTCAATAGTTGTTGCATCTGCATGTGAAATGTTAGCAAGCTCATAGTGTTTATAAAACATTTACCAATGGCTCCTTCACAGAGGGGGCAGGATTTTCGAACTAACCCAGGTAAATTTAACTTCTACGAGGTCAACCCCTCAGAGCCCCAAGGTATTGTCAAATCACAACAAAAAGGATCGTCGTAACGCCTAACGAGAAACGGTCATAGCAAAAGCCAATATTAGTGCTTATATTTGTATTATTTATGACAAAAGTGTGAGTAAAATGAATGCGGACTGCGGAAATAAGCATTTTCAGCGCTTAGGTAATAAATACACAATTTTATACTATAAAAAAACTATATTTTAAGTGCTTCAAAGAACATGAAGAATGCACTTACAAAACTCCTAGTTTACCTGAGGTGCATGGTTCCCTTTCCTCCCCAGGTAAGCAGGGAAATCCGACCAGGTATGTCAAGTTCGACCAGGCTGGAGCTGGAGCCTCCCGCTCAAGCAGTCCAGGTAAAATTTTGGTCCTACGGAGAGGCCCTGAAAAACCCCGAATTGCTCAAATCTCCAAGAAATACCATCGTTCGCAAAACGCCCTGAAAAATCCTAAATATTAAGCATGAGGTGGAAAAATTGATTAAAATTTTTGCTTCAAAAATAAAATTTTGACATTCTTAATGTGTGTTTGACATGCTCTCATTAAAATCATGAAACGTTCTTTTCTTGACTGTCGGTGTCACCCGTAACCCACAAAGGTAGATAATATTATCTCCGTTCCACCCTATGGGAGATACTAGTGTTAGCATTTTAAGAATTTTGACTGCACGACATATATTGGAAAGTATATACGTATCGTGGCCTGTAAAGAAAAGCGCTGTATGGTTATATACGTACACGGTGATTCCCTGCAAGCGTGACAAACTATTTTACAGTTGGGACTAATAAATTATTCTACATAATAGGTAATAATTAACCCTATATTATGCGTGTAGCTTTTTATTTCAGACAGTATATATGGTTTTAAATGGCTTTCAAAATAGATGACATTTTTGGGCTAGGATGAGCGCTACGTCTCATTATTGGCCCGAAATAGTGGTAAGTAATGAGCCTTACTACTCCAATAAGTATACATATTTGTTGGGCTCTATTTGCCTAAAATTCAGATGCAATTACAATAGCAAACGTATAACATACAGACACTGGAAATCATGTAAGTGCCGTTGATAACACGGTGTCGCAAACATCTGTGACCCAGATACTGAAGTTGCCAAATCAGATGCATACAATGGTCATACAAAATGAACACGGCGAATACTTGCTCGATTTTCGATTCACACATCTAAATGACTCGGAAATAATAATTCATACCGGAAATACTACTAAGCATTTTTCCATTACGTTTCTTGCCTGTACAAGAAGCCCTCTGGGCTTCTCTCTGCAGTGCACCGATCCTCGTCGTCGGGCAACAGTGATTTCTGTATGAACAGCGACTAAGTGACTCGGAAATAATAATTCATACCGGAAATAATAATTCATACCGGAAATACTACTGAGCATTTTTCCATTACGTTTTTGCCTGCACAAGAAGCCTTCTGGGCTTCTCTTTGCAGTGCACCGATCCTCGTCGTCGGGCAACAGTGATTTCTGTATGAACAGCGACTAAGTGACTCGGAAATAATAATTCACATTGGAAATACTACTGAGCATTTTTCCATTACGTTTTTTGCCTGTACAAGAAGCCTTCTGGACTCCTCTCTGCAGTGCACCGATCCTCGTCGTCAGGCAACAGTGATTTCTTTATGAACAGCGCCAGTACTAGTTCTGGTCTGGGTAACAACAACGAACAACGATGGCATGGGTTATGATAGAGATGGATAATCTAAACAAATTTCTGGAAGGAAGATTAAGACCCGAAAGGTTTTATGAGACTAAAGTTCCCGGAAGCGTGCTGTTAAGCGCAGAGAGAATATCGAATTAAAACGCTCAATATCTTGGTTAGTTTCCTAGACAATGGAAGCTGCCATGTACAACCAATTATCCAAACGATGATCACTTGTTGGTTTTACAAGCAGTATTGGGTATTGGACTATGATACCTCAGCGAATTTCTACAACGTAAAGGTCAACGAAAATGCATTAAGTGCCGTAAGTGCAATCAAACTCCGGATGACGATTATGATGGCGATGGCTGCAATCGTCGCGGCAAAACATTACGGTGCTATATGAAGACAATAATTGGTATAAAGCTATGCCAGTAACAAGTTTCATTTGATCTTGAGGCGTTCTTAGCGACTCCCTTTTTGAACCAAAGGTTATTCTTCCATAAAAGCAATTAAATGTCCATAATGTCACATAAAGTATCACAAGACTATACGAGGGGCACTGCTATTTCTGGCGTAATCATGAAGGTCGACGTGGGGCTCAGAAGTAGGAAACTGAGGATACGTAGGCATAAGGGCTGTTGTACTGTAGAACTACCCAAAGGATACATAATTTTTGTGATACCTGAGACTTTTGATTGTCAGTTGGAAGTTTCGAGTCGAGTAAATAGACTTGTCAAAAATACGTACTTCTAGCTCAGTTTCGTGTATGTAAAGCTATATTGCTAAAAATAAACTTTATTATGTTATTCCTGCGACCAAGTATTAAAGACTGTCAATGATATTATGGCGATAGCACATTGGTGATCCCGACGTGATTTCTTCAATTTGACGGTTTTAATCGTTTTGTTGACGATGGTGTAACTTGTGAATTATTCACAATCGTGGATAAATAATTCTGGACAATATTCCGACGACGCTCAATTATAATGTCAGCACAATTATTATGCTATTGGAACGCGAAATGTGCGGCAATTTTGACAATCGAACCCGTGCAATAATGGCATAAACTTCATCTTCAAACGTTAGGAACTTTCAATACAATTTCAAAGCAAGTAATCAACTGTTGAACGAGACAAACACATCGCAACACTTGTAGATCAGCGAAAGACAATTTTTTATAGAGTGATAAGCTCAATGTCAGTTTTATCAACAAAGAAAGCCAATAAATGCAAATTTGTAAACTGAGCCAAATCAACAGAACAAGTAAAAAATGCATATTTGCAATGGTTAAGCACTAAGCCTTTTCAGAAAAATGCAAAGAATGCTAGTATTAATTT
The DNA here is from genome assembly GCA_030248225.1 of Trileptium ribeirensis. Lineage (NCBI taxonomy): Eukaryota > Metazoa > Nematoda > Enoplea > Enoplida > Thoracostomopsidae > Trileptium > Trileptium ribeirensis. The sequence goes on along the minus strand of JASANE010024094.1, from coordinate 50,928 downwards.
ATAAAATATCAATAAATAATAATTATAGAACAAAGAGCTCATGAAAACTAGAATCAAGATATATCTGAGTTATATAAAAATCAAACAAACTAATGAATTCTTTGCTACACTGGAAGAACAGGTCATTGGTTGGTCAGAGAAACACCTGTATATCAAGCGAACTTCAAATTCTACCACGGTAAAGTATATGAACACATTATGGAGGGTTACCAGGACCAAGCCAACGTAACTGTCAGTCACCAATTAAAAAAAACATTGCACAACGCTATACTCACCAGAGGGTGAAAAATTCAAGCCTACCGGGCTTATGGGTAAACAAATAACAACTTCCCCTGAAACGGTTACTGATTATGGACAAGCTATTAAGGTTTTAGCTCGCGGAGCTTGATCTGAACTTGATGCTGAAACTAGAGACGCTTATTCGCTCTATCAATACTTAAAAATTCTTTCCTTATAAAAAATCCAAGTCTTTAGAAGAAGCAATAAAGCTAAATGAAAAGGACGAAAACGAAACACGACTTTTAACAGATTCTGAGCCACAAGATAGTGCTACGTGCTCTGACTCTACAGTAAGGCTAGACAGCATCAAATAAGCTTTACACAAATTAGCTAGGCAGCTAAGTTACTTTACTATTCTGGCCACTGTAACCTACCAAATTATATCTCGGGCCATGAGCTGGAGGCCCACCGGTTCGGAACTGGAGAGCCGATTATACCTGGGGCGATACACTCCAGTTTATCTAGCGGTTCAGCAGGGTAACATGAAGTATCGTAACCGTCATAAATCGTCAAAAATGTCTAACTTGGCAACTGATTGCAATTGTGATTACCAAAAAATAGGAAATTTTAGTGATTTTTATAGCCCCGCAGTCGAAAATTTGAAGATTTTGGGCCAAAATTGGCATATTTTTAGCCCATCACGCAAAAGTTTGGTTAATTCTTAGCGGCACACGAAAGTAACTGGGGGATCTAGGGCATGAAATGGGAAGCTTAGTGGAGTTAGATATATCTGGGGTCCTCTCCCTTTATTTGGAGAAGCCATCTATTTAGCGTCTATTTACCCATCTATGGACGAGCTGAAATGGCATAGGAATCTGCAATAGCTAAAATGTAAAATATTTACTACGGATACGGAAGAGTAATACAATATTAATACCGCTATCCGTTGTGTTGCAATAATCTAGTGTGGATTTTACCAGTAGAATTTAAGTTTACAATATTAAAATAACGGCCAGACATAAGTGCAAAATGATCGTCCGAAATCGATCGAAATTGCGATTTCAATTAAACTAAATTTCGATCGATTTCGATTAAACGAAATTTCTGTCGATTGCGATTTCGATTGTACTTATTTTTGGCCGGGCTGTAATTATTCCAGCACATCTGAATATTACGTTTGCATTAAAAATCAACCGACAGGATGCAGCTAGAAAATCTAAGCATCTAAATATATTCCAGTTACTCTGTCAACCAGAGATTGCAATAATGCCAAAGGCTAGCATTGCTTACCAGATACCAAAACAAACTAGCGCCCAGGAAAAGTAATACCGTCTCTGATGCTACCTACATTATATACCCAAAGTGTGCGGAATTAGCATCCAATACCATCTAACATTTGAACAAAATGACAAATTAGTAACGTACAGTACTCGCCAAAAATGACCGTAGCAAAATGGCTCGCTCGAGATTTATAAACTATTTAAATTAATAGAAAATTGTATTTTTAGAACAAATTTATTTCGAGCGAGTCGCGAGCGAGCGACAGTCATTTTTGGCGGGTATATACTGTAGCTCCCGTAAATGCTACAATCTACTAGCATACAAGTTAGTAAGAAAATCCCCAAAACGGCAATTTGAAAAAGAGAATCCAAGATTTGCTTGAAATGAAGATTTTTTATTCATAACAGTACCCCGTGTTATTTCACTGACAAAAATTCCGAAAACAAGTGGGACACCGAACCCATTGACAATGACGATTTTTACAGTATTTGCTCACGTGATTTGTTATGTCACTCAAAATATCGGAAACAAATAGAACATCGAACCCCTGTGGAAAGCAGATTATTGACAATATTCGCTCACGTTCTTCCAAAGATCATTTAAACGCCAACTGTGAAACGGTATTCCTGAATCAACTGATCTTCCACTCGTCGAAAAAATGCGAGGCATTTCCATGTTCATACTCGGAAAACCTGGAGTGGGGGTGGTTGGGTGGGTGGGAGAAATTTGAAGGTTTACGCATGTTTTTGACATATATATATGTATTTAGCTTGTTTTTGTCATGTGTAGTCATTTTTGGCACTGATGGTATTGTTAAGAGTCGGACTGCCGCGTTAAATTACCACGAGACTACTAACAAGGCTTTCCCATCCTTTATTTTCATTTTTGTGTGTTCCGAGTAAACAGCAAAAACGGGGGATATTCTGGAGTGGAATGGAAGCGAAAGTGGGGGTCTTTGGCGAGTGGGAAGGGAGAATAGCCGGCTGGTGGGGTTCACCCATAATGGAGAGGCCAGACCAATAACTAAACCGCCGATGTCATAAACCACAACCACTTAGCAAAGACTGTTGGTCTCCAAATTTTTGAAAATTTTCTTTTTTATAAATCATGAATATTAACGAAATAAATAATGCTACCGTGGCTACACGGGATTCCACAACGGACAGTGGTTATGTCGGCCGTTGTGGCTGTTGTTCATTTCAAAAAATTATGCCTGTATTTTACCCGAGCGGTGCATGAGTAATATTGTTGGATATGTAAAATTTTATGACCCGGACCCTACGTTCGTTTCTTGATATAACAGATATATTACGACGCATATCTGTCATGTACGTTACAAAATGATCAGTGCGGAATATAATACCTGGGTGGAACCGGTTGCAAATTAAAGATAAGAATTTATGAACGGTGCTTGACTACACAAAGAATATCTAGCGTTAAGAGTAAAAATATATCGGAGCATTTTAATAACGGTAATCGATATGAAAAGTTAAAATTTTCGAAAAAATACAAGATAATGATAAAATTCAGGATCGGAAAATCAGGTAGAACAAGGATTTTGGATAAAGTTAAAGTGAAATTTTCTTATGGGCTCAATGATAAATTATTCAATGAAAAATATAATCAACCCGTCTGCAGTAGATGAAGGAAAAGATTACGAAATAATAAACTCCCTGATCCTAAAACATTTTTAAGGGATATTACTGGTCACATTGACTGCGTACAGTATTAGATATAATACATATAAGCACGTATTTAGCTTAAACATACGCGATAAACGTAATTTATTGGAAATTTTGAATAACGGCAACTTTAACATTAGGTCGCTTATCTGATTATGGTATTGACGATAGTATATAACATACTGGATTTTCAACACATTAAAATAAAGAAAACTATTAATTCTCCACCTAAAAGTAAATACATATGTAGTATTTGACAATCCAGGTTTTGATAAAATAGGTCTGGGCAATATTCGTCGTGACAAAACTATTTTACAATTACGTATAGCTATATGAAGTTTTTTTCACCCAATATGGAAAATCTTGCTACTCCTAGAATATGTTTCAGTTACAATAGGACCTATGGTAACTGTATCTTCAATAATATTGCATCATCAATTGTCGACAAACTACACAAGATGTCGTTATCCTGTATTATCTCGAAAATGAGAGGCCATGCCACTGCAGTTAATCTCCGCATAAGGATAACACCACTGGACATGTTATTACAGGCAATCTTTATATATTATTCAAAATGTACATGTTATAAACTTCTTCTGAACAAAGGCCCGTCCTACAGACTTCGGAAAGAAACTGATTTTGATGTTGTGAAATCCAATTTTCATCATGGCTGGCATTAACCGGTATATAGATAAAATGCCGGAAAAGTACAGCTATCTCAATTGAAACAAGTTTGGAAATGCATGAATTTTACTACTACATAACAGAATTAAACCATATGGTATAACCGATACAGGACATAAAGAGATTTTGGGTATCAAGGATCATAAGTTTATAGCAAATTTAAAAAAAATTTGTGATTAATGTTACGGACAAAGGCGCCGCAAAATTTCAACTTCGTATGAAAGCATTAGTATATTATTCTTCCTGTGGTAAAGGAATTAGAGTATGATTACTTAGGACCATTCAACGCTCCAAATTACCCTCTATCGGATAAGCATCAGATTTCATACGTAAGGAACAAAAAGAGTGTATTAAGCTATGCTTGGCGGTTTATATTATCATAGTCGTTGTAATCTTCCTTTTATACAGGCTACACCAAAATTCTACAAAAACCCAATTAAATTCAGATATATATAATCTCAAGTAAATAATGCAAAGATAAAAATTGCTTCTAGAATATTATGTTCAATTTTCAAACTAATTATTCATATGGTTGAAAAAATGTCCAAATTAAACTATATATGTTCTGAAAATTTCATTACTTACTGCTGGATTATTAATAATAATAATTATTCTCGATACAATAAGGGAGTTAAATTGTGGAAACAATATTCATACGTCAACACGAATGATTTCACCGATAAGGATACCAAATTAGAGCACGGTGATATTATAGATAACTTATCATGCTTGATTAACTAGGTGTTTCAAAAACCGCGAAAAAAGATGATTGGAACTGGCAAACATGACGAATACTGGTGTAATTCTTCCCATAAAATGGTACTATGGAAGCTACATATCACTGAGTACTTGCAGTGTTTAATAGAAAATATATATATTTTACTTTTTGACCTTGTTTTCAAACAATTACTGCCTATACCGATGGGTACAGATGCCGCACCATGTATTGCAAATTTATATTTACTTGCATATGAATATGAATACATCATGAAATCATATATTCACATAATAAGCCGTATAAGACATACATTCAGATATATTGACAATATAATATCCACTAGTAACGATTACGATTGGTTTGTTTGAGGTTTACTCGGAAACTTACCCGGACGCGATGATACTGAATCTCTCAGTAATTATTAGAATAAGTAATAAGTCTGCCAATATTTTAGACTTCAAAAATATTGATTTAGGTAGTGCACTTAAAATAGTTGTCTTTGACAAGAGAGATTATTGTTCAAGTTCTATGTAAACATCTTTCCACATTTTGATTTCAATATGTCCAATTCCAATAGTATATTCAGAGGTATTATGACTACATTATTCGGACATTCAAGACATCTAGCACCAGAAAACATATTATAAACAGTTTAATATTAAAGAAAAACTTGGTAAAAAGAAATATCCCAATAGATGTATCCACAAACATATTATGGAGATATTGGCCTTTTGAAAGTTTCGAAAAATAATTTTATACTGTATAATATTATGGATGACGTATGAAACGGTGCTGGAGATATTGATAAGTAAGTTAGACAGCGGTTATTTTATAAAATTTAATGATCATATATTTCAATCACTGTTAACAAACGATTATTGAGTTTAATTACACGCATAATAATCATTAAACGGATCAAGCTTATATCAATTTATCCTGCTCAATTTTATACGGTTCAAGCTTACAAGACTTTGTACATGCATCCTTGGATGATCACGTATAATATACGACTGAACGTAAATCTTCGGGTGTACGTCCCTAACTGAATTTTATCAAGTTGGCCGCGTGGACAACTCCCAATACTGTTTATATTTAATCATCTATCTTATCCGAGTACACATCAACCCCCTAGTTATTCAGTAATACGTTTCATTTAAACAAAAGATGTATACCTACGAATCAATAACATTCTATGTATTTAAATGATTATGATAGATAATTATTACGTTGAACATGTTATACCTACTGTTTTAGTCGTTATTCGTTACACATCAACCCCCTAGTTATTCAGTAATACGTTTCATTTAAACAAAAGATGTATACCTACGAATCAATAACATTCTATGTATTTAAATGATGATGATAGATAATTATTACGTTGAACATGTTATACCTACTGTTTTAGTCGTTATTCGTTACACATCAACCCCCTAGTTATTCAGTAATACGTTTCATTTAAACAAAAGATGTATACCTACGAATCAATAACATTCTATGTATTTAAATGATGATGATAGATAATTATTACGTTGAACATGTTATACCTACTACTGTTTTAGTCGTTATTCGTTACACATCAACCCCCTAGTTATTCAGTAATACGTTTCATTTAAACAAAAGATGTATACCTACGAATCAATAACATTCTATGTATTTATTAAATGATGATGATAGATAATTATTACGTTGAACATGTGATACCTACTGTTTTAGTCGTTATTCGTTACACATCAACCCCCTAGTTATTCAGTAATACGTTTCATTTAAACAAAAGATGTATACCTACGAATCAATAACATTCTATGTATTTAAATGATGATGATAGATAATTATTACGTTGAACATGTTATACCTACTGTTTTAGTCGTTATTCGTTACACATCAACCCCCTAGTTATTCAGTAATACGTTTCATTTAAACAAAAGATGTATACCTACGAATCAATAACATTCTATGTATTTAAATGATGATGATAGATAATTATTACGTTGAACATGTTATACCTACTACTGTTTTAGTGTTATTCGTTACACATCAACCCCCTAGTTATTCAGTAATACGTTTCATTTAAACAAAAGATGTATACCTACGAATCAATAACATTCTATGTATTTATTAAATGATGATGATAGATAATTATTACGTTGAACATGTGATACCTACTGTTTTAGTCGTTATTCGTTACACATCAACCCCCTAGTTATTCAGTAATACGTTTCATTTAAACAAAAGATGTATACCTACGAATCAATAACATTCTATGTATTTAAATGATGATGATAGATAATTATTACGTTGAACATGTTATACCTACTACTGTTTTAGTCGTTATTCGTTACACATCAACCCCCTAGTTATTCAGTAATACGTTTCATTTAAACAAAAGATGTATACCTACGAATCAATAACATTCTATGTATTTATTAAATGATGATGATAGATAATTATTACGTTGAACATGTGATACCTACTGTTTTAGTCGTTATTCGTTACACATCAACCCCCTAGTTATTCAGTAATACGTTTCATTTAAACAAAAGATGTATACCTACGGATCAATAACATTCTATGTATTTAAATGATGATGATAGATAATTATTACGTTGAACATGTTATACCTACTGTTTTAGTCGTTATTCGTTACACATCAACCCCCTAGTTATTCAGTAATACGTTTCATTTAAACAAAAGATGTATACCTACGAATCAATAACATTCTATGTATTTAAATGATGATGATAGATAATTATTACGTTGAACATGTTATACCTGCTGTTTTAGTCGTTATTCGTTACACATCAACCCCCTAGTTATTCAGTAATACGTTTCATTTAAACAAAAGATGTATACCTACGAATCAATAACATTCTATGTATTTAAATGGTGATGATAGATAATTATTACGTTGAACATGTTATACCTACTGTTTTAGTCGTTATTCGTTACACATCAACCCCCTAGTTATTCAGTAATACGTTTCATTTAAACAAAAGATGTATACCTGCGAATCAATAACATTCCATGTATTTAAATGATGATGATAGATAATTATTACGTTGAACATGTTATACCTATTGTTTTAGTCGTTACACCGTTACATCCTCTTGTGAAAAGATCGAATGATTTCTATCGATTTCGAATGCACTTATCTTTAGTCGAGGCTGTAGTCCCTAACTTTTAAAAATATCTCAAAATTTTTTTGGTTAGTCTTTGGGACAATACAAAAAACTTCTGGTATTGAATTCTTATTATTTTTGCTAGTTCGCGAGATTATATTCATTTAAAGTCCATTAATTAAGAAATATGACCATTCTTTAAAAATATTTTCTTTAGCAGGCAAGGTTTTAGTTTAAGGGCAAATAGTTCACAACCACAATAAATTTAATGCACCTCGAAGAAAGTTATAAGTCTCGGTTTTTCCGAAATTCTGTCCAATTTGACCGAATTTTGGTCACAAGTCGACTCAGCATTGAAATGTCGGAAAATAGTGAAGCTCTCCAGCACGCCTAAGCTGATTCCAAATACCATACCATCAACTAATAACAATGCCGAGTTAACATCCGGTGGACAAAAAAAAACCGAAATCTATATCAATTTCTGAAATTGCCGATTTTACACTATCTCAAGAACCGGTGACTAGATTTTGTCTTATTAGACACCGTTCGATTCCTTTCCATTGATACCCGAATTATCCATGTACGGGGGTTCCGTTATAAGCGGATGAGGAGCTTACCCTCATTTTCGGCTGCTGACCTGACCCTATTGATCACGCCGCACAGAAAGTTTGACGCCTTAAATTCTTTATTTTGACCCAGACATTTTTATCTCCGACCAACGTGAGGTGAAATTTTTGCGAATTCTGGTATTTTCTCCATCTCAGTGGTATAATGCAGTAATACTGGCGCAGACATGTATATAAAACGACATAATATATATACATATATATATAATTATATTTATATACTACTAGCTCGCAATGGAGGGTGAAACGAAGCGAGTGTGGTTTCATTATATCATTTTGTTTAATCACATGTAACAGGCTGTGTCTGATGTATATACCACCCTACGACCTCTTGAACCCTGAACCCATTGAACATCAATCCTAAAAACTCGTCGATCCATAACCCATCGAAATCATTGACAACGCATCAATTACTTGTGCTGGTCTCTAGATAACCAAATAATTGTATTCAGCATACCGATAAACCTCTATAACACTATTTTTGATGCTATATACCAAAATACTGAAGACCGACTATACTCTGGAAATCGGTTCACTGACCCTAAACATATTGAGCCACCATGGAATAGGCATGAAATATGAACACTGGACTCTAAATAGCCAAGTCGTTGTATTCAGTCTTCAGAGGTATCTATATATAGACTATTCGTGATGCCCTGCGCGCCATACCTAATCAAACAAGTGAAAACGCACTACATTTTGGATATCGGATTCGTCTACAATAAAACCTTGAAACAACATGAAAAGGTATAATATAGTCAAGCTAGACTCTAGATAGTAAAACAATCGTATCCAGCGTGCTTGATAACCAATAGAAACTCATTGTAATGTAAGAACAAGCAATAACTCGCGAAATTTGAAAAATCGATATTTCTAGAAAAGAGTCGACGAACCATATTCGGGCCCACAGCGGTCCAGAGAGTAGTCATAAAGTTGTAGATGTCCATGAGTTGATTCTGCGTTGCGGCTTTAAGTTTTCCACGCGAAGGTTGCGTCGCGAGATATAGGTTGTGAAACACTGCCCGTAACCTGTTTTTTTGACGTTTTGAGTGAGAAGATGGGGTCGGAGCTGTTCGCGTTCAACTAAAAGGCACATCGTCGTCATTTTTCCCTAGCGCCCTTAGTGGAAACTCCGCTCGCGCCGTTTCAATAACATAATATGTGTTTATATATAAAATATCTGTCCTGCCATATTGACCTCCTCCACCCGAACTCTGGTTCAGACCTCACCCCCAGACTCCCCTAATACTTACTGTGTAACTAGGGCCAAAATCTATTTCTAAGACTTCATTGGAGCTACAGCTCTATGTAACAGTGTCCGCTCGGCAAACGGTTCGTGGCTTCTCTCCAAGAAGCCTTAATAAAATACCTACTCGAATTGTGCGTTAACTTAGATAAGGTAATTTCGGAATTAATGCTCATATCGAACATCAACTTATAGATATATCTCAACCCCAATGGCAAATCGTTGCGCGTCTGAATGAAAACCCGAACTGCAGAAAATATAATGATGATTCTTTGCTGAAGAGTATGACACTCTTGAACTTCAAATGTATCATGTATCTAATCTAAAATTATGTCCTCGACGTTTCGACCTGTCCCTCTGCATTTTAAGGGGGAAAGTTCATATGCGTTTCATAGAGGGAAAATGTCCCCCGGGATGTCATGTGACATAACATCCCCCATAAAATTATAGGAGACATTAATTCTTCCACGAAATGCAGGGGAACAGATGAACTGCCCCCCCCCCCCATGAAATACATGAGGATAAGACAACGCGAATCGAACCACACATCGTTTTAGGCTTAGCGTACATAAGCTGAAGATACTGTCACACTTTTCAGTAAAACATCAACAGCCCTTGCACAAACTAACTTTCTGTGCAGATGACGTAATGACGTTTGTTCATTGGAAATCGACTTGTTAATTTGATTCGAAACGATTTCTACAAATTTGTCTTCGTCGTTATCAAAAAGTATCTGAAACAAACATCGTTCGAAAAACGAAACTATACTTAGTCAAAAACAGGGTGTAGCTGTATACAAAAATATTGTTCTCTGTAAAACATATAAAATATGAGGGCTTCAAACATAGGGACCGCTGAACTTTCAGACCAATTAGCTAGCGCTAATCCCTAATTACATTAATTCACGACCGTTATTCGACCGCGAAACACTCTGCGCACACTACGTCAATAAAGTTGTTAAAATATTTATATATTACTTATGACCACGAGGTAGTTTTAAAGCACAGTTCTACTGCGCCATTCAAGTTTCTTAACGATTTATTTATTGCATACTCACTACATAGTATAAAACCACAAAAAACCATTTTTAAGCAAGAAAAGAAGTTACAGCTCTTTTCCTCTTCACGCGTACCAATATCCGGATTTTAATAATGCTATCATCACTGAAATGCTACTAAGTGGAATGTTTTGCAAATATCGCACAAAAAAGTTTCACCAAAGATTCTAAGTATCCACCACCTTTAGCGACGAAGACGAAAAGAAATCGTTCTTGTTTGTAATTGGCCGAGATAGAAAGCTTCGTATCAGCGGAGCGGTTGCCGTACAATCGAATCTCTGGAGCATGATTTGAATATTTGTCATAGCTTCGCTGTGTTCTACAAATATCAACAACATAATAAACACCCGGACACGACAATTCAGAATAAATGTGGACTTAAAAATGTTCAATTGTAGATTGAATTATTTTGGATAAAGACTAAAATTTCAAGAATTTTATCAATTTATTTGAGAATCATGATTCCAAATTTTAGAATCAGTCATATCCAGTTCCAAATGCGAACATGTACCAATGATACCTACGTGTTGTCACGCCATGGAAAGCGCAGTAGGTACTAATATTTGGAAGAAACAAAAATGTTGATACAGCAACATGCACGACGGGTGGAAATACAGTGACTATGTTTAGCTTAACACTTAATGATTATTCTAAATTTCCTAATTATTGAGCTTGCTGAGCCATCGTTCAAGGTAACCGAAAGACATATGAAATACAGAAAAGTATTTATAAACAGAAAATGTTCAGAAATACAGGTGCTAAATAAAGAACTATAGCAGCAATACTTTAAGTGCAACTTTAAGGATATTTTAAGAATTATTACAAAATTAACTAATTAGCTAATTAAATAAGTAACTAATTAGCATATATGTATGCCAAGTTTTGGGGCTTCAGAAATGTCATATCAGTGACCAGCGATATCGAAAACGTTTGTGTCCAATTTTTTCACTTCTGAGCACTTTGAAATTTTTCAATAATTAGGCTAATTAGCATGTGTTCATAAACCTCGAACAGTAATAAATGCTAGATTCGTAATTAGCACGGCGATATGTGCTGTACATACCAAAATAATAGCTTTACACTATTGATTCATTGAAAAATAAGCAATTTTTGTTTGAAAATGCTAAAAATACGCTAACACAATTAACCATTTAGTTAATTGGTAATATTAACTGAAACAAGTTTTAACAAAATCTATATCTCTTACACCTGAAGCACATGAGGCTTTTCAAACAAAAAAGAATTTTAAAATCCGCGCAGTAGTTATTGAGGAGTTCAACGTACGGACAGACAGACGATGCCGATTTTAACCCCTCTGACAAAAAACGCTTCGCTTTGCTCCGCTCAACAAGATGTCAGCTTTAAGTTCGAACTCCCACCTTATATTTGTTACGTCCAGTCGAAATAATATAGAAAAATATTTGTATTTATAATTCTTCCACAAAATTTGTATACGATACACAGTATACAGTGTCAAAACTAGCATGGCAAAATGTTTACAAGAAAGCTGAATTTTAATACCACATAGTGCCTACTGATCAAGCAGTCTCGATTTGTACCATATCAACTTTTCTTCCATAACAGATCAGGAGGGACGGGGAAACTTGACATGAGTACCAGACGACAAAAGTTTAAAGTTTAATTCCAAACCCAGGTTATACTTAGCTTTAGAGAGGCGAGGCATATGAATATGTAATGCAGTCAATTTGACACGATACGCTACCGGTGGACTTGACATGATTCTTAGGTCAAGTGGTTAACTAGCCGTGAAGCATAAGTATTTATCTGGGCTCTCCATTCGCTGAAAATTTTGTCAGGGGGCACAAACCGGGGTTCCCGGGTTCCAATTTTGCCAAAGGCATTTTGCCAAGAGAAAAACCGGTTGAAAATCGTGCGTGTCTAGAATTTGTGATAGGTAGAGTAGAATATAAATAGTGGTTCTGGAACAACCATATATGGTAAATGTTACACAATGTGTTATGAGATTGCCATATTTGGCTCTAAAACAACCTAATATAGCAAAACAAAGCACACCGTGTAACATTTACCATATATGGTATCACAGCCATAGTACAGGAACTTGAAATTTTGCAGCAATATTTCTTTATTGTGTCAACCAAAATTTACGAACAACACTAAGTTAAATCATTATGAGTATTGATTATGCTTATGTATGTAAGTTGCTGAGCAGTAAGTTTGATATGTAGCAAATGAGTATCTACAATAGATGGTAACATTCTTAATTTTATCCGTTGGGTCCACATAATACTGTGTGTTTAATTTTAAAATGTTGTGAATATGGATCCAAAAATGATTGCTAAAAATTGATAAAAATAGTCCGTTAAAATGTGGCGCTAAAAGATGGAGACAAAAAACTTTACAATCAAAAATGTTGATGAATTTTGTTACCGCGAACAAACCTAACTTTAAAATATCATGAATATATCTTTATGTACATAGATTTATGAGTGGCGCATCTACAATGTAGTGCATGTTGAGCCATAAACATTATGTTAACATTTTGTTAATTTTTCCGATACAAATATGCGACCAAAATGTGGAGGAAACCTATAGAGCCGAAATAGGTTTCGAGATTTTTAACTTTTATTTTGGAAACCAACTTTTGTGGATCCAACTAACGGTTGCCGAAATTTGTAATTCATCCAAAATATGAAGCCAAAATAAACATCCAAGTTTTAAATTTTTGTAGATCCAACTAGCGATTGGTGAAATTTGTTTGATTAATATTGTCCGTTATAATGTGAAACCAACATTTGTGAATTTGCCCTGTTCGAAAAATTCATGCAAAATATGAAGCCAAAATAAGCATTCAAGTTTTAAATTTTTGTAGATCCAACTAGCGGTTGGTGAAATATGTTTGGTTAATATAGTCCGTTATATTGTGAAACCAACATTTGTGAATTTGTCCTGTTCCAAAATTCATCCGAAATAAGCATCCAATTTCTAATCAATTTTTGTTCCTTAATTTTGAAATGCAACGAATATTGATCTAAGATTTGTTTTGTTAATACTGCCCGTTAAAATATGAGCCAAAATTTGGCACAAAATATAGCCAACATATTATTCCGAAAGAAAAATTTTAAAATTAAATACAACTAAAACATACTTACTAATAGTCAATTACTGTTTTGCTTGTTTAACGGCATTGTCATCAATAAATTTTCAAAGTATTTCGAAGTGGTGCTGCATAATCTTTCCAATAATTTTGATCATTTCGTCTCTATGCTTCGAGCTAGTTTTAAACTCCTCACATTTCTTAGCAAGTTTCTCGTTGAATTGGTATATAGGTATATACAATGATATAGTTCCAGAAGTTCGGCGCTTGGTATTCGAAACTCACGTAGCAGTTTAAGATTATATTTAATATTGTCATCAGTGTCAGGATTTTTTGACCGAATTATCATGCTAGTTATATTACACGCTGTCATAGAAAGTAGGTGCAGCTTTTCAATTACGCAAAGTTTGTACCGGTTATATATGTCAAACATAAAGCCTGCGTTGTTATTAAGACCCATTTCGAGGTCGACTAATACATAGCTGTCTGCACCTGGGCAAAGACTGAGAAACAGTTTATTGTCGGCACGCAGTTCATTTATTGCTGCATCTAGAAGACGTAACAAATCAGCTTGTTCTGTCAAGTTAATTATAACAATTTTAGAATGACTTTTATAATTAACATATGGTTTAAACATCGGAGTGATTTTATCATAACTTATTTTAGTCATAATAGAAATTAAGCTGGATATGCTTACAAGTATATCACCTATATTTCTGACTGGTGGCATAAGTAATCGGGAATTTGAAGCATAATTTTTGAACGCGAGTGGTAGTGAATGTGCTTCTGATGATACTGACTTTGTTATGTCAATAACGGTTTGTTTTAAAGTGATATTGCCAAGTATCGTCGGCTGGATAAGGTGAAGTGTTACACTTCCTTCATCGTCAACGATTGGAATACCTACATTTTGCGTAGACCGCGCTTTTCGTTGATTTATTTCATTTTTATCTTCTGCTATATGCGACTGTGAAATATTATAGCTGTAAAATACTGCCATTTTCTCTGAATCGTTGGCTATTACAGCCTGATCATCTACATCCATGTGTGTACATACACTACCCTCACGTTCGGCTTCTTGCAAAACTGTTTCTCCTTCGGGTTCATTACTGCCAAATTGATAATTTCTGTTGTTGTTGTCAGATGTCGCCGTTTTCTCATGGTAGGAGGATGTAATATTTTGATGGTCTGTAGCTTTTCGACTGCAGCTAGGGCGGTCTGGATCGGTATCCATGTGATTTTTATGTATTACATCAGTGACGACTATATCAGAAGTGGTAGTGGCGCTCGATAACGCTTTATTTCGAATATCCACAGCTGGAATTTTGCTTTCTAAAGTTTGATTTTGATTATTATCGCACTCAGAAGGACCAGAACCGTTTGATTCCCTTTCGATATTGTCGGATGCGAAATTCATTTCGTCATCAGTTACAATAGTTGTAACAGGTGAATGTTCCCAATGTCTAGGATACCCACTTGAACTACAGAATCCCCGTCGGTAGCTGTAGGTTTAAAGAGGAGAGTATTCCGTGGCTCTTTGTCCCCCCATGTTTGCCGTTCATTGGAGAATGACTGTCGTTGGTTATTTTGTGGTGGATACAGCATCGCTAAAAATACATGTGCACATTAATTCTGACACTATGAAATACCAACTCATATGCCCTCCACCTATTAGTGAACAAACTATAGTATATAAATTTTAAAATACACATGGGTAACACAAATAAATAAAATAAAAATTTAGCAACCTCGTGCTCTAGTTCCTGCTTGATTTACAGTAGCCAGAAATTGTTGCGAAGATTTAAGTCTAATTTCTCGAGCTCTATGCGGATAACCCGTTCTCACAGGCTTAATGTTCAGGTAGCAGTGAGCAATATAGTTCAGACGCCGGAGATTTTCTGATAAAAGATCATCCTTTATCAAATCGAAATTTTTGAGCGGTTTGTGGTCTGGGATAAGATGAAATATGTTGCATGGCGCATTTAGAGGACTGAATAAGAAATAAGCGATAACTGGTGCCAAGTATTCGCGTTGGCGTTTGTAGCATAATCGTTTTTTACTAAAAAAGTAATATGGTGATATTTAATGTTCAAGTCATTTAATGGTTAAAACCAGTCTTCAGTTCACATTGCGGTTACCAGGCATTATGTCGACGAACTCAGAGTAAGCATACAGATATATTATTTAAATATTCTGCCTGACTGTTTAGTTTGTTGGTATATTTATTCCGAGTACTTCTAAATAAATTATGTCATGAAATGCATGCAAATGTTGAAAAGCATCATAAAATTTTTTTCAGGATTTAAAGGTAGGATTGCATAGAAATTATACCATTAAATGCATGATAGTTTTGAACAGCAAAACATAAAGCGTTTCAGGGTAGCATGAATTAGTAAAATACAGTAGCAAATGTTATTACGTAAAATAATTTACGACAGTACCGAACGTATCTAAAGTTTGTGCAGAGATTGTCATTGAACGTATGTTGTGTTTCGTAAACCTTTTATTATAATGCAACTTCATAACTTGCTCCAAAAATGCATGAACGATTATATTACTTTTTCTAAGCTCATTATATTAGCAAATAATGCTTCTGATTATTCTTAATTATTTAAATTCGGTTATCTGCAAGGAGTGATTAATGTTCCTCCGACTTCTCAGGCGACTCCATCAGCCAGCACAACAGCACCTAAAGTTCACAGAGTCAATAATCGAGGAATAAATCAATCTACTACTACCAAACAATCTAATTCTGCATCCGCACAGTTCAACAAATAGTAACTCGTACAGACGTTTGCGGAGCAGTACAATATGTTGCTGTAGTTGCAGAAAAACGCGCAAGAATTGACAGTGTCAAAAGTTGCTATCAAATTGAAAAAACCGTGGCGGATCATCATGGTTCCTCCGGCGGCACTGAGGAATTGATTGGAACAAAGTCTATCACAGAACATATCCAACTCTTCGCGAGCGGTAGACAAAGAAAAACGAATCAACAAGTTAAAATTTAATTAACTGTACCATGGGCACAATGGCCTGTTGGGTCTGAATTTACCGTGAAAACAAAGACTTTTGAGATAAAAATAAAAAAGCAGGAAAATTCAAAGGATCCTGATGTTGATGAAATATCTTTGTAATTTTATAGGCGTGTGATTTATTATTACAATTTTGACTTATAACCGTTCCTGTGAAGTAAAGTTGAGCCGTGCACCGAGTGCTTTTTTAATCTATAGTAGCATAAATAATTCACAATAGAAGTACCATGGTAAGGCTCGATGATTTATATTTGCTCTGCTTCGTAGCTCCATCAAGCATAGGTCGTATTTGCGTACTGCATCGAAACAATTGCAGAAAAATTCAATGTATTTCCTATGCACATTATTATAGCAGTGGAATAATAAAATAAAATGTGTAAACCGACGACATCTCTCATGAAGATGTTTACGTATGGATTTTTGCGAATATGGTTACAAATATGTGGCTGGTATTGCATGCGAATTTTGTGTGACGTTTGTCAAATGCCAAATTAGCAGCGAAATATTGTACACAAAATTTACAATCATATTTTCGTTTGGAAATAGCTGTGAATATTGTAAAATGTAACTGCGAAAAATACGCTATCACGTAACACATATATCATCGAAATAGTTTATGCCATGCAGATATATGCAACCGGTTTACCTAAGAATTTTACCAATATAACAGAAATTTGGCTTCAAATATATAAGTTAAATTGTAAGTCAATTTTATAGAAACGTTGCCAAATATCAATTAGCAGCGAAATATTACATACAACTTTTGCCTCCATGTTTTCGTCTGGAAAAAACTACAGGTTTCCAATATAACATGAATTTTGCTTCACATGAGTTAAATTACATGTTAACTTCATTGAAACGTTGCTAAACATCAAAATTGGCGGTGAAATATTGCATGCAACTTTTTACTCCATATTTTCTCGTGACAAAATTTGCAAGTTTTGTAAAATTTAACTACTAATAAATTCGGCTACAAATCTGACATTGGTCGTGTACGCTGGGGCTGCTTCAGTGGTTGCCACACAAGAAAAATTGGGTTTGAAATATGGAGTGTTATAGTAGGGGGATACTGCACGGCATATTTATTTCTTTAAAGAGAATAAACACAATCGTTGTAGTTAGAGTGGTGAATAAGAATTGACCAGAAATAAACATCAAAGTGTTTATTTATATACGAAAAAGCAATTTTTTAAAATGAAATAGTTAAAAAATCGACAAGTGAGAACTCATAAATATGAAGAATGAAGTGATTTGTTAAATTAAAACAAAACAGCTAAAAAAGTTAAAATCGAATTCTGAAATTTTGTCATTGTGTATCTAAAAGAAGGTTTCATGTAAGTAAAACAGCATGCCAGCATGAGACTTTAGCGTAAAAAAGCAACAATAAATTTAATAGTATATTAACGATGTACAAATTGGTTTTTGTAATTTATTTAGCGACAGGAATTGTTTTAGGCAGGTTTGTAGACTAGCTTCAGCTAGATGACATGTGTATGGGGTACATATCTTAATGAACAATAAGATTCACCAATAAGTTTTTTCACACTAATTGTCGTTTATTCCATTCAACGAATGTCGTTGAATATTTGCTTAGTATTGCTTTTAGATCAGTTGACATGCGCTCGTGTTGTACATATCTTAATGAACAATAAGATTCACCAATAAGTTTTTTCACACTAATTATCGTTTATTCCATTCAACAAATGTCGTTGAACATTTGCTTAATATTGGTTTTAGATCAGTTGCCATGCGCTCGTCTTGTAATACCGCATAGGAACCGATGAACAGCTTTGAAGGTCGCCAGTGCGCGAAAGCGCGTTAAGTAAATCTTAAAAGTACTAAATGGTTCATTAATAGGTTTTCTTTACATTAATTTGAGCTCATTTTATGAAGCAAATATAACTGTACATTGCCGATCGCTAAACATTACTTCCCCGTGTACTCGTCTGGTAAGACAGTTTAGGACCTGAAGAACAACTTTGAAGATAGTTTAGGAGCTAGTGAGTGAGGCTAAATTCGGGAAAGTTTGTCTAACATTATTTCATAGTGAATTGTGTAAAATGTTAATAAATTGCAGAGCTATGCTGGTATCACTGTAACAATTGGTGGCAACATATATTTTGCTTTTTCGCATGTACTGATTCTTTGTGTAACACTAATTGTGTCATGCCATCATGGCTGCCAAGTATCGATACTGCAACTGTAGCAGCGTATACAAATTATAAATACAGAAAATTGGTCAATATTTAGTTGTGTATGAAATAGTAACTTAAGAAAGATGCTAATAAGCTGTGGGATTGTGTCCCATAGCATTGTAACACTTTGGTTTAGACTAATTGATCAAATATTTTTTCAAACATAAGTAGTCCGTACTAGTTAGTGTCTTGTTATATACTATCATGGGTTGAAAGTATTGATACATTAAAACTGACAACACATATTTCGAAAATACAACATTAAATTTTGGCTGAATTTGCATGTAAACATATCATGTTTCAGAATAATGAATAGCCAAGTACTTCTTAATTTATTTCTTCAAAAGAACCTACGCCAAAATGTGGGTTTTCATTATGAACGTATTATTACAAGTGAAAATATGATTAAACATCAATTATATAACGATCGGCACTGCGGTTTTTACCGGCACCGAGCATGTATTCGAAGACGTTCAGCAGCAAGTGCAGCCCTTACTGAATTGCAATCACTGAACAACAACCAAGCTGGTTTACGCAATCGACTAGGTCTGTTGCCGCCGCATTTCATTGTGCAAACGGACGTGATTCGCGATGAAATTAAAAATGAGAAACACCGAACACGACATTTGACTCCTGCGCATAAGGCAAATGTGTTGCATGCGACAATTGCAATTTACGCAGCCTTGGACGAAATAGATGTTATAATCAGGCACGAACATAAAACTGATGAATAAGTTGTGATTTGTTGTTATTACTGTTGCTAATTTGAAATAAAATTTGTGAAATGTTCCCTTAATTACTAGCACACAGTTTTTCTTGCGGTTAGACAACCTTAAAATTTTATACTTTTAGCAATATCGAAAGCACCTTCTTCACGTGCTTAATTTGAAATCAATCTACACAAGCCACATATTCTGCACACCTGTATTTTAAAAAATTTCAATCTTTTAGTATTTTACATAAATTTCCAATAATTATTCTGTGAGAGTGTAATTTACAAAACCAAATTGACCCATTATTTGATTTTCAGCACGTGATATCTTGTTACAACAGGAGTATAATTTGTTATAAAAGTAGCAACATTTACCGATTTGCTATTATTTTGTTAATTGTTACTGAACGATCATGTCGGAATCTGCTAACGCTGTTCCCGCGCTTGTGCCATATGAAAAATATGTAGTTACCGACGGTGATGATCCGCAAATTTTCGTTCTCTTCTATAGCGGTTGGAGTGCTTTGTCAAACTTCTGACCGTCCCCATCTTACGTTGGGGAAGTAATATACCGAAGTGTGCAGCACTACCTTGAAGCACAAAAAGCCATCTTTATGAAGAGGCCAGACTTGTGCAATCTGGTAATGCTAACATATTCTCCTCGAAAGCGTTAAGAAATAATGGCGCGAGTTTCGCGAAACTTACCAGATGGCTGGGAAAAACCCATGCTCAAGCATTTTGAAATCGCATTACGGTCGGAATTTGTTCAATATCCAGACCGTCGCGATACGATGATCGATACCGGCGATGCAGTATTGGTTTTCGCAAGTTCCAACGATCTTATTCTTGGCAGCGGCTTTCCAATAAATCACGAAGACACAACAGATGTTGAAAATTTAAATGTATTTGCTGTTGTTTAAAAACTCACGTTTATATGAACTTCGAATAATTAACATCACAATGTATAAGTTTTAAATTCCAGCATGTTTATAAAATTTTATTTTTTAGTTCACCGGAAAAATTGGCTTGGAAAGCTGTAGTTGAAACTTCGTGACGATTGTAACAATACGGTCGCTCAGGACAACACAGACAGAAGATTACAACAAACGAAGCCAACAAAACGTGATTGCAGATAAATAAAATATATTTGTTGTTAAAATATGGAAGATCTGAAATGTATTCAGGTTGCGAAAGTTATGGGTTGCCGGTGCGTCAAGGTGAACTAAGTTTGAAAATGATTTTTTATTCTAAAGATATCGATCAGCCGTGTACTATAATTGTATATTTGATTTACGGTAATTGTGTACATATATCGATCAACATCGTAATGTAGTTACCGATTATTCTGCGTAAACGATGAATACGTTAGAAATTTCACATGCCCTTGAACGTAACACTGCAACCAAGCCGTTTTTAAAGGCGTTTACTCGTCAAATAGGTTACCGCGTTTAGTAAAACTACCAGTCGAGGTCTGATTATAGTTGCAAATACAACGATAGCGGGCCTGGCCAGCACTGGGTACTATTTTGGATTTCATAGCAAAAGAAGGGTACTATTTTGGATTTCATAGCAAAATAAGGCTACTTTTTTGATTCATATGGATTTGAGCCGCAACTATATTGTGTGCATTTTGATTCATTTTTGCGTAGAAATTGCTGTAAATTTTGGTATAATTCATAATGCGTTCAGTCACTATATTCCAATCTATGTGGGCAATGGTGTTTATACATAGCGTTTTGTATATGTCGCGTGCACCAGAAACCCGTTGGCACGTTTGAACGGTTTTACAACCGTTTAGCAACATCAATCGCAAAAATAATGATAGTAAAATGAAGCAAATGCTGTGCAAAGCATACAAACAAAAACTATATAAATGCCGCCAACGGTTGCAACCGAAATCATTGCAATGTTGTAGCCGTATGTTTGTTATGCTAAAACGTTGTGCATAGCCTAGAATTTGACACTCGTCTTCATTTTCCTTGAAGGATGATTGTAATGCGTGTTAGTGGATGTGGTAAAACTCATTGGATAACGCACCTAATCTACGAAAGAGCGAATATTTTTCGAACACCACTGCATTACATTCATATTTGCTACGGGGTCTATCAACCGATATATGGAAAGTTATTGCGAGGCAATGAAAATTTGTCGATAAGCGAAGGCTGTGACGAACACGAACTACAAAAGCACAATATTCTCACGCCATCACATAATACTCTGTTGATTTTAGATGATTTATACATCGAAATGGCCAATAATCGGTTGTTGAGAAAATTGTTTTGCAAATTCAGTCACCATTTTCGTTGCTCAGTTATATTTGTTACTCAAAAACTTTACCACAAAGGATCTCAAATGCGAGACGTTATAACAAATGCACATTATATTGTCTGTATGGCACAACCGCGAGACAAGACAGAAATCATAATGATATCAAGGCAGATGTTTTCACGAAATCCACAATTTCTAACGTATGCATATGCAAAAGCAACAGACGAACCGTTTGGCTATATCATTATTGACGCGCTACCCATGACACCGTCTTCACTTCGAGTTCGTGGTGGATTATTTAAAGACGAAGCAGACCATGTGTGGATACCATCGATGACTTCATATTAAACAACCACACCAAATTCTAAGCAACGATTGTCGATCGTCGATTGAAGCATGTCGATGTCTTTCGTGTTTTAACTAAATGTCCTTCTAAGCTACGCAAGGCGATTATTTTGAACGCTGATATTAATCTTATTGCGGCTATTGTTGAATGTTTGTTTAATATAGCCCGCGGTGCTGTTCGTTTGAATAAAAAAGAAAAACCAAATTGCGACCATTAAGATCTGCAATTAAACGCCTGCTTAATCCATGGCTAAAAAGCGACGCTCGAAAACGATTAATTCTCCAACGCGGAGGCGGCTTATTACCAGTTCTGCTTACTACTGTTCTTTCAGCGCTACAATCGCAGCTCGCAAAATGATGCTTATGCCTGCTGAATTTGTCGATACGATTGAACGAAAAGAATCGCTCGGCACCGCTCCGTCGACAAAACTACAAATTATGCTTGACAAAGAAATGGAACAAATTTTAAAATCAAATTTGCCAGACTATACAAAAGTAAAGCTGTATAACGAAGTGTTGCAAAGATTTCTTTCATTTTATCGTATAAGCGATCAAGCAAAGTCAAATATCCCTGAAAAAACGGGTGATAGTATAGAATCAACTAATATTGGCGAGAATGGAAATTCGAAACTCATCAAATCCATTCCAAAAAGATTTGCTTCAAATGCTCGGCGTTTGTTAGAAGCTTTAGCTGATCATAAAGCAAAATTATTTTGGAATGACGACGGAAGCCAGGTGTCTATAGGTGAGTGGTGCTAACGTTATCAATTTGCTGCACTACGTATTTAAAACTCGTCTGCCAAATCATCCGCCAACAGGCTTTAATCAATTTAGAGCTGCAATTGCCGAACTGCCGATACCGACAACTTGGATTCCAAACACAAAAGTTAGACGAGATATTGAATTAACGCGACAACGACAACAAGCATCGCCGAAATGATGATCGGCACTACACGACGACACCAGTAGCTGAAAATCGACGAGCCACAAAACGCAGACATCCGACAACGCCGTTATACAGCCCGTTAAGCCGCATAAGAAGGTCAGGTCTCATGAAATGGTGAAGATTTAATTGAAAAATGTTTTTATTATAGCGAGTTTTTTGTTGCATTTGTGTATATAATGCGGTGAAACAGAGTAAATTTTTATTTTTATGTGTTCGCGCCATTGAATTAGCTCTTGTTGATCGACCACTAGCCGGTTACATAAAGAGATTTATTGTCGTTTCCAAAAACAACTATCATGATTTCAACATTTACTTACAACAGTTGAAACTTAAAACCAGGACACTATGTCAGCGTTTACTAGAATATGAACTACATGCTTTCAAGTTGCACATCCGCGTAAAGCTAAGGTTTGTAAAGTTGCTCGATCAGCAGACAACATGCGATGCATTCTTTAGCAACAGACAGTCTACGATTTTACCAGCAACAAACTTACAAGATGAAATCAATGATATATTAGTATATATTTTAAACAGAATAGAGGAATTCTGTGAAAATGGTACCGACTCGACTATTGGTGAATTATTAAACACTGAGATTCATATAGCAGTGTACCAACCTGTGGCAGGCTCACAATCGACTTTGTAGAACTGCCGCGTGTGATTGCAACTAAACATGCAGTAATAAACGTTTACAACGACGACGAAAAATGCTTCAAATGGGCTATCCTGTCTGCTCTTCATCCACCACAACATTATGCGCATCGCGTTAGTAGCTACAAACGATGAACGTCTATACAATTTCAATCCGATTCATACCCATTCAAATTTAATTCCATCGCTCGGTTTGAAGAGCAACATCAGTTGTCTATTTTTGTTTATGGCTATGAGCAAATGATTTTTCCCATCTATAGAACGAAAATTATGGATAAAAGACGGATATTGTTGCTTTGAATTGCTAATGGTGAAACGGGAAGCGGGCATTATTGTTGGATTAAAGATTTGAATAAACTATTGTTTTCATCGCGCAAACATGGAAGTCGGATGTATTTCTGTCCGCTTTGTTTGTTCTCATTTACCACTCAGCAACGAATTGACTGTCATTTTAAAATATGCAAGACAGACTATTGCAGAATTGTAATGCCGGAGGAGAATAACGTAAAGGTTTAATTCGTATGCAAAGATGTTACGTGAACCGTGTGTATTTTACGCTGATATGGAATGTATTATTGAAAAATGCAACTCTACATCGTCTTCATCATCGCGATATTCATTCACCGATAAAACAGCGCGTCACATTCCTTGTAGTTATGGCCTGTTTCAAGTCGTACAGTGCTGTGGTCTTGAAACAACTTGCTACCCACGTCGATTAAAAGTTGAGACACAAGCAAGTTATCGTTGCATTTATTGAGGAACTAGTTACCCGTGCGACGGAATTTAAAAGAAACGTGCTCCAAAATCGACAATCGATGCCAAATCTATTTGGAGCGCAGTGGAATCGATATTTTGGGCAAGACAATTGTGTTATTTGCAATAAACAATTCCAATCATGTGAAAATTGTACTTTCCTAGATCGAATGCAGTGGTACAATAGCTGCAGATCGAAAATATGTCGTGATCATTGTCACATTTGTCGACAATTTCGTGGACCTGCTCATGTAGCCTGTAATATTGCTTACAAACTAAGTCGAGATGTATGTGTATTCATGCACTGTAGATGAGAACTTGAGAAGATATGATGGTCATCTCATTTTTCAGCATATTGGACAATTTGCTGAAAAGAATAACCTAAAAATTGAGTGCATACCAAAAGCAATGGACTCGTACATTCGTACATAATGTTTGCTCTCAAAATGCCATCAGTCACCGAAAACTCTGGCGGTTGGAATATAAAATTTCTCGACTCGTTCCAGTTTTTGTCGTCGTCGCTAGACAAACTCGTTGACCATTTACGCAGTGCGTGTGAGCAATCGTTTCATGCTATTTCGGCGCATTTTCTAGACGTCGATCAACGTCAACTCTTGCTGCGACAGGGAATTTATCCGGAAGAATACATGGTCTCGTGGCTTAAGTTTAACGATCATTGATTGCCGCCAAAAGAAGAATTCTATAGTTCAGTTGCTGACGAACACATAAGTGATGATGATTACGATCACGCTCAAAATGTATGGAATTCACTTGGCTGCAAAACTTTGGCAAATTACCACGATTTATACGTGGCAACTGATACGCTGCAGTTGTGTGATGTTATTGAAAACTTTGCCTGCAATACTATAAGCTGCACCCAGCTCATTTCGTTACATTGCCATTGTACGGTTGGGTCGTAGTACTGCAGATGTCGACGGTTGATCTTTAATTACTAACCGATCCAGATATGTATAGATTTTTTTGAATCAAGAATACGTGGTGGCATTTCCGCTGTTACAATGAGATATTCTCGTGCAAACAATGCACTTCTTCCAAGCTACACAGACAACCTGCCAAAATCCTTTATTATTTCACTCGATGCTAATAATTTGTATTGTTATGCGATGTCTCAGTCGTTACCTACGTCTAATTTTTCGTGGTTGACGCCAAACGAAATCGCTTCGTTGCATGTTACGGAAATTCCGGATGAGGGTGAAATCGGCTACGTGTTGCACGTTGATCTACATTACCCACCTCAGCTTCACGAATCCCATAATAACTACCCACTTGCGCCGGAACATGTTATTATCCAAGATGAACAGTTATCCGCATATTCAGTCAATCTTAAAAATCAACTGGGTATAAAAGAGTCAAACCAACGAAAACTTGTGCCAAGCGACAAGCGCAATTATATTGTACACTACAGAAATTTGAAATTATACCTGTCGCTTTGCATAGTTTTGTTAAGCATAAATAAATGTATAAAATTCAAACAATACCCTTGGCTGAAACCATACATTTTATTTAACACAGAGCGACGAAAACAAGCGAAAACAGATTTTGAAAAAGATTTGTTCAAGCTGCTGAACAATTCTGTCTTCGGAAAAAGTATGAAAATTGTAAGGCTTACGTAAATGTCGAACTTGTGACAAACGCAGACAAACTTCGAGTACTATCAGCTAAGCCACGTTACAATAGATGTCAAATTTTTGATGAAAACATGGTTGCCGTGACGACGAATAAGAAAACCATGTATTTACGAAAACCTATATATGTTGGCTTTACCGTCCTGGAAATATCGAAACATTTGATGTATGATTTTCACTACAATTTTATAACAACAGTGTTTCCTGGCGTAAAAGTTTTGTTTACCGATACCGATTCGTTAACATATTATATCGAAACACAATGTTTACAAAACTGTTCAACATCATGCAGCACTGTTCTTTTTTAGCGAGTACCCACAAACCACACAGCGTCGAAAACAAGAAGGTAATGGGAAAAATGAAAGATGAGACAAATGGTTGTCCGATTGAAGAATTTGTGGGACTTCGATCGAAAATGTACA
Organism: Trileptium ribeirensis; assembly: GCA_030248225.1. NCBI lineage: Eukaryota > Metazoa > Nematoda > Enoplea > Enoplida > Thoracostomopsidae > Trileptium > Trileptium ribeirensis. The sequence goes on along the minus strand of JASANE010024094.1, from coordinate 24,253 downwards.
GCCTACGATGCCCAAACCACTCAAAAAAGAGCTAAAGGAGTCAGTAAAACACTGTAACGAAACAGTTAACGCACGAAGAATATATTACAGCCTTGGAATACGGAAACATTATGCGACACCAGTGCAATCAAATACGAAACTTTGGTCATGAAATGTTTACTGTTCAATCAAACAAAATTAGTTTATCAGCATACGACGATAAACGATTTATATTAAACAATGGAATTGAAACGCTGGCATTCGGACATTATTTGTGAGAACACATTGATATAGATGATTTAGAAGATTGAAATATTGAATGTTCAGTTATTTTGTATTAAGACGTTGCATGGTTTTAAAGTGAAGAACATTTTTGATTGTAAAGATGTGTTGGCTCCACATTTTACCGGGCTATTTTTATCAAACAATTTTTAGCAATCATTTTTGGGTCCATATTCGCAACATTTTAATATTAAACACACAGTATCATGTGGATCCAACAGGTCAAATTAAGAATGTTACAATCTATTCAGGATACTCATTTGCTACATATTAAACTTACTACTCATGATGATTTAACTTAGTTTTGTTCGTAGATTTCGGTTGACACAATAAAGAAACATTGCTGCAAAATTTCAAGTTCCTGTACTATGGCTGTGACACCATATATAGTATAATATGGCATTCATAACACGTTGTGTAACATTTACCATATAAGGCTGTTCCAGAACCACCATTTATATTCTACTCATAGATCGTGTGAAAAAAAATTGTGATAGATGCCAAGATTTTGATGGAGAGAAAAAGCGATTTTGAAGCAAATTTTTACAAAATTTGCGAAATTTTTGGCTTCAGGAAGGAATTTTAGTACAAATTTTGATCAAATTTTATGTACTTTGGACCGATTGGAAACAAAAAATTTGCTAAGACGCAATGAAGTGGACGAGCGCAAAATTTTGCCAGGGGGCATGAACCGAGGGCATCTGCTCTGAATCACGGGGAACCGAAATATTCCAGGGGCCCCTGCCCCTCCCCCTCAACTTGGAGAGCCCAGTTTATTTAACAATGACTATGATAGAATCAGCAGAAATTACCCTACATACCAGGATATGAAAGAGTGGATATAAAAGCGTGAATCCATTCAATCGGAATATCTTCAGTGGCTACGAGTTGCCAAAAAAAGTATTGCTCAATCGTTTCCCAATCTAGACTGGCTTCTGGAATAAAAACACACGACATACAAGCAAAATACAAAGTTTAATTCAATTCCGCTTACTATTCAGTCTTGACATGTCGCTGAATGCGTGGGGCGGCATTTAGTTGCATAAATTAAAATGAGTTGAATAATAAATTCTAATCTATTACCTGGATAACATTCATTCTAATTAATAATATTGCGATGTTTTCATACTATATCTTCATCGCCACCAGTTTAAATTAAGAGGCAAACGAGATAAAACAGAGGCTACCTCAATTTGAAATACAGCAAACTAGTAAAGCGTCATAGTGTCGAGAAATATTGCCACCACAATGGTGACTCCAGTTTCAAGTACTGATAATCACACCACGCCATGTAGGTGACATAGGTACGGATTTGTAATGATCTATTCAGAAAGATGGAACTAACATTACGAAAAAGATGCAGGTACTGGATTCAGGGATATAAACGGGCAAATCATGGCAGGAAAGAACAAGAAAGGAAGACCCTGAAAAATGGCTGGATAACATCAAGGCTTGATGCAAGATTTCTAGCCATCCACTGAAAGAGAAAGCAGCGACAGAAGTGAGAAGTGGAGGAACTACAAGAATTTATCCTCTCTGGCATCAACGGGCCCCAAACCCGTGATGCATAAGTCCAGTAAGTCAAGTTGGTAAGAAATGAAGCACAGATACAGAAACAATAACTCCGTCACAATATTATTATGACACTATGCCTAGTATACCAAAGGGTTTCAGAGCGATGCTCAAATCCAAAGAAACGACATATAGGCGCAACGGTGAAAAATTTAACATTATTAATAAATTCGGAGTCGACGATTTAAAATAATGCTTTGGACAATTAGACAAATTAAACGAACAAAAATAAAAAGTGTTAAATCACATACTTAGCATTTGCATAAAGCAATCTTTTCGGAACATTGTCACATTTCCCTGAATAATTTGGGCAACTAAATCTTGCAGTTGTATCGAGTCAATTGTTCCGACAACCAAACGCATCAAATCAATATTCGGTATTGCCGTGTTCGCATACCTTGCATAGACACACGGTATCAGATAGCCAAACATGCGATAGTCGTCGTCTTGACAAAGATCAAGATCTCGCACTAAACAGTCCTCCAATTCTACACCGGTCGCCTTACAAAGCTCCGGATAGTTGCTCATTTTTATTTCGTGTTTTAGCGTATTACTCGCTTGTAAGAAGAATAAGAAATGGTAGCCGATACGCGGTTGCTTTGCGTACATTTCCGATAGTAACATTAGCAACGACAAATAGGTTGGATCGTTTTCAGGCGAAAGGCACAAGTTTCGAAAAATCATGTTAAGCGGCCGCTGCAAACATTCCTCAAGCATGTCCTCGTTACACGGGTCGGTTGGAAATATTTGTTTCTTTAAATAATCATCGGTAAAAAATTCGACAAGGCAGTGGGCCAACGCGGTTGCATGACGATCTTCAAATCCTTCCTATGATATGTAATATTTCGCAATAATTAGATATAGGAATACAATCTCATGTAACAGCAAACTAAGCAAGGCGGAATTATGCATTATGCAAGGTGGGATTATGCATCAACCTCACTTAATTTATATATGTCTGTGATGCTCGCCTATTTGGGTTTGGTTTGAGACCTCCCAATGGAGACCCTGGCGACGAGAGCCCATGCATGTCGTGGTCGAGCACGCAACGGACTGTCATCAATGGAGATCTCCAATCAAACGAGTTTTACCTCTACACATCAGTGTGGACAGGTGAATACTCTTATATATTTAAAGTCATATAAAGAATATCAACTCTTGCAATTTGCAACTAATGACAAACAATTACAAAGTCAACAGCATGCGTACGTCATCATAGGACGCACTTTTTATCCTAAATCAAACCAACGATTTTCAAGTTTATTTGATGATAACAGCAAAATTTACACAAACTTTTATCAAAAGCGGAGCTACAGGCAGTTTTTAACTGGCAGAGAGAATGGTGTGGCGATTAACGAGCTTTCCATCTAAATGTTGCGTGGTCTGAAAACATTTGAACCAAATTGTGTAACCAATCTCAAATTATAAGTGGCAGTACGATTATACACGCGGTGTTGGTCTAAAATAGAGGTTTTGTACAGTTTATATGATTATTACAAATATGCGATTTATGCCACATGTATTTTAAAATCTTTAACCCACTATGTTTAGCCTTTAGTAGGTCATAGACGATAATATCTTATCCGAGCTAATTTAGGCCCGGAAATTTGCTATTTTCTCAGACCTGCTTGCAAGCGAAGGGAGATACAGCCTAATGGTTTTACCGGTATGTGCTGTACTATTGTCGCACTCAATGGTAAAATAATTGAAGAATTTCTGCAAACCTGTTCTTGATTTATGGACGCTCCAATAGAGATTGCGTTTTAGGACATCATATTTCATCTAGCCAACATGATAACCTATCTTACGGTAAAAACTGGATAAATTTATTCAGCAATGATAATCCACATTTTGATAAAATTTTGTTGTTTGGTAACTATGATCTGCGAGTGATGATTCGTCAAGAAAAGCTATTTTCAAAACATACTCGGTATATCTATCATGCCCGCACTATCGTCCACTGTAAAGTTGAAAAAGTCATTGTTTAATTGCTGAATTAATGTCTGCATACACCTAGGATAAACACCCAGTCGTATAAAGCATATAGGCATAATCCTTTTAATAAAATTCATACTCAGCGAGGATGACGATAATATATAATATGTAAAATTTATTTACTGATGATAGGTTATCTAAAAAGAGTTTCCTGTTAGCCAGAGTAATTGGATTCTCTCTGTTGAGGGAGCACCCTTTCTTTGGACTAGCCTGATCTTCCTGCTGAAGTCGTTACGCTTGGGGTCGGCCCCCTCAGGAACTCGGTGTTGTCTATTGTAATTCTGAAATTATACATCTGGCCTATCGGCTGTGAAGGCAAGACCCCACATATGAAATTCCCCGTGTTTGTGAAATTTTCCCCATGATCGTTCCCAAATGAGCAAACATATTCGACTAAGGAATCAAGTTATTAGGAATACAAATTCGACTTTGCGATATCAAATACAGCCGAGAAAAAAGTCGATTTTTATCGTTTTACGCAAAATATTGCTTGTTGTATGCAACAGCAAATACTTTCATGCATGCACTCACTTCTTGCATTATCGCCAACAAAAACTTTTGTATGGCATCGCACTGTCGGTAGTTGCTTCCGCAAGTTTTCAGATCATTAATTGCGGCTTTAAACATTGGCGACAAGCCAGCTAGTCCAGCTTGAATATCAACAACTCCCGGTCGGCTACCTGTGCCATGACCGGCAACTTTTGCCATTGGCGTTTTCTTGCTGCGAGTGCCAACTTTACTAATTCGTGTATGACCAGTTGCGCCGACGGAGGCGGGAGACGACGTCGACGCTATGGAACCATCCATTGTGCTTGTTATTTCTGAATTGATTATACAGGCGTTGTTAGACCAATTATTATACAGGTATTGTTAGACCGATATGGCAAAGATAGTTAGTACAGTGTATGCCAAGATACACAGTACTCGCCAGAAATGAGTGCTGCCCGTTGAATGTTTGTTCGAAAAATTCCATATTTTTTTAAAAATTCTTCGAACTTCATTCGAAATTTGGTTCGAAACTGGACATTAATTTTTGACGAGTGCTGTAATAAATTTAGTTCTTCAAATAGGGGTGGGCCTTTCCACAAACTTTCCTAGATTCCTGCCAATTCATGGCCCCAGGTAGGATTTAGCTTCCCTACACTTCAAAACCCAGGTAATTTCCGGTAATTTAGCGATTTTTTCTGCGCGGGGCTAAAAAATGCGAATTTTCAATGTTTGGCTGAAAAATCGATAAATTTTTCACAGTGGGACTAAAAATCCCTTAATTTTTCTTTCGCTACATAGTTATACACTCATAATTACTGAAGTCAATTATTAAATGATGCATACATATATGAAGTTGTTCTTAATGTTCGGGTCCTCAGTTCACCTGGTACTACATATTCACTCAGTTCAGAACGAGAAAGACCCGCACATAATAACCCCAAGGGCAATTTCTGTAATTTAGCAAACGAGATTCTTAATGATCATCGCCGTAAAATATGATAATAAGACTACCTAACCATTTGAAAATGTTGAAACGCAATAGTGTCAGTTTAACTTTATCCTAGTCTGGTCTCCAACATATTTAAGTTGCATTGTAATATTGCATGTTAAAGTGTGTATTACAGAGCAACATAATGCCTAATGCAAATAAATGTGTGTAAACAAGATCAAATGCCGAAATATTCAGGTGTCAGAATAAGTATTCTAATAATACGGAAATAAGGTTTGGTAAAAGAACAAAATCCATATTTTTAAAAGTTGAATTATTCAGGTGTCAGAATAAGTATTCTAATAATACGGAAATAAGGTTTGGTAAAAGCACAAAATCCATATTTTTAAAAGTTGAATTATACATTTTATACTGCATTGAAACAGCCTCTAAAAGTTTGCAGACATTCGGTCACCACACTTCAGTAAAAGAAATTGTTTATAACTACCCAATGACTTCATACAAAGCTTGTTTCTGATTTCATTGAAATCAGAAACTACTGTTCTAAAAACGGGTAGTTTATTACAGATATATAAAAATTTGAAATTAACCCGACACTTCTTCAGCCTCCTCGTCACTAAACTCAGCGTCAACAACGGTAAGCTCTTTCGGATCGGTGCTTGTTAGGGTAGACTCCGTGTTCGAAGTTGTTTTGTCCGGGACAGTCGTACTAGCGCCGCCTACCGAAGGCAGTATCAAGTCGCCATGTTCGTCAGTAACAAAAATTACATCTGGCTCTGACATGAGGTTATTAGCAGAATCAGTAGCCTTTGCTGTTGCTGTAGATACTGTTTGTATCGGTACAACTGAAGTGGCTAGTATTTCAGCAGCATCCGGTTGGCCTTCGATGATAACGGCTGGAGCCAGTTTTGCACCCGGGCCTAAATTACGTTTTGATGTATGGATGTAATATCAATATTATGATTAGTTATACTTTGCCATGTTCTGAAACAACAGTGTTACGGAAAACTATATAAATAAATACTATGTTTCTATCCAACAATTTCATATTTTAACTTCTACACGCAATTTAATCAAATAATGGCAATCTATGTAAAAAAACTTATTGTAAGTCTTTGAATGAAGCATACATAAAGTAACCGCCTATGATGAGTGAATTCTCTTTTGACATAATGTTTGAAATATTCAGGCGCTTTTATGAATTTAAATTTGGTCTAAATCCAATTCAAAGCTATTTCCGACCACGAATAGATTTTTTTAGATTTCCGTCCGGTGTTCCTTGGCTCAAAACTAAAGACTTTTCAAGCGAGTAGTAGATCAGCTACTTAAAGTTACAATTAAAATTAAGTGCAAATAAAATCGAACGCAGACGATATCGAAAGATAGCGCAAACGAAATTCGTTAGTTAAACTAAACGCAAATTAACATGTTTTATTAAAATATTTTATTTTCACGCAATCGAAATTAGTTAATCGATTTTCGTTTTAACGATCGACTTTCGTTTACATGAAAACGATTCAAATTGAACGAAACATTGTTCTATTTTTGAGCACATAATTCTGATTGTAACTGTTCCGTTAGAAAATCTCAGTATAAGCTACAATAATATTGTCAGTGATGTCAGTAATGATGTCAGTGCCTAAAACACAAAGTTTTTTGGTAACCGCGGATTATCTTCAAGCATCTGATTTTCGGTTACGGAGATAGCACATTATCTCGCTGAAGTTATGTACCTAACATCAGGATTTGTTCAGAAGCAAAATATGAACTACAGGAGTTAACATATTTTTCCACTAAAGAGCACAGTCATTGTATGTGCTTGTCATATATCGTTAATTTATATTTCTGCTTTCACAGTTGTAGATAGGAATTAGCACATTTTACTACTGAATTCGCCCAAAAATTCTGACTATGTTGGGTTTGAAATGTTGAAACCCGCCAAAACTGGAGTTAGCACAGTTTGCTTCTGAGGTATCGATATAATCAAAGACAAGAATGACTAAAGGTTGTTTATCTTTAAAAACGTGATCGCTTAAACCATTCGGAAATTTAAACATTGTGCTGATTTTCGAAGTATCTGTGAAAATGAGTTACTTTTATGTGGTGTAATCCGTAAAACTTTGTGAATGGAAAACGTAATATCCAAACGCGTTCAACGGTCCCTGACACAACCTCGTGCGCAAGGATAGTAGCTTCGATCCAAATATTTTATTTGTTTTGAAACTGAAAGTGATGACAATGTCCGATTAGAGAAATTACTAAAGCCTAAAGCCAAGCAATCCGAGAGATAGCAAAAAACAGTCCGTTGGAACCGCTGGAACAGGTAGGTGCATGTACTTCACTACATCTAACATTATGTATGATTTCGAATAGAAAATTTGAGCAAACAGATTTTAAACATCATGAATGAACAACAACATACCCAAAATTGAAAGCCCTGTTTATAAACGGACGTTGTAACGCTCATTTATCAACAAAAGTTGTAACGCTCATTTTTTTGAACATTTAATGTCTGCAACTACAAATCCTTTTAAAAATACGAAACAAATAAAGTAGCGAAGAATCAATTTTATACAAACAGTCATGCTCAGAAATAAACGCAAATTTTTCGCAATAAATTCGACAATAGCAATTGAACAGCTGTAAATTTTTGCGAACTGTTCGCGGACGATTCGCAGAAAATTTGCTTCTATTTCTAAGAGTAACTGTACTAGCACGTAAGTACCACCTTACCGTCAGGATTGCAGAATTCAGAAAACATGTCAAGCACCAAAGTTCGCAATTCTCGATCCATTTTGGGATGATCAACTATGCTCACAAATGTGCTGAAATGTAAAATATAAAGTGACGAAAATTTATACTTCCCCAAATCACTTGTAATTTAATTATATCGCGAAATATAAGTCAATAAAACTTCTAAATCTATGCCACGGTGGTTCACAAAATAATTTTTGAACTCATATAGTCAGCCATATTGTAATATAAATACAACATAAAATTATACAAGTCTGTAGGACAAAATGTCCTCTCAATATAGTAAATGCAAAATCTGCTTCAAACTGTTGTTTATAATGAGGGTTTTGTGTAACCGTCATTTTCTTGGACACTGTCTAAGAAATAGATTTCCTACTCCAGGTAAATTGATTTTAAAAATTCCATATTAAATTTAGGTTTCACATTTTCGTTTTATCGGAAATGCGTATATTATTTTATCAAACTGATCCTAATTAATAATGTAAAATCCACTAAATTCAACAAAATATTTGGGAGCAAAATACTTCTCAAATTGGTCTGAATCTCAGCTTTTGTAGAAAATTCCAAAAATCGAGAAAGTGCTTCTCTCCGGTTTTCCTGTAAAAAGTTATGTGCTCTTAAAGATCGAGAAAAATATTGAAAAAATGCATATTTTTAGGAGTTCTTTTCTAGGCAGCACATGCTTTTTATACACTGCTAATGTTGTTTGTGTAGAAGCTATCAAAACAAATAGTAAGCTCGAGGTTACTAAAAATCATAATACTAGTTGTGTTAAAGTAGCTACTTCTTTAATAACGAATGTTACGTACTGGAGCAAACAAAAAGAACGCAACAAATCATGCTTTCAGTAACAAACGAAGCCCGAATGTAACGAACAGAGGTATGTACTATAGCCAGCACAGAGGCATCACTGTAATGATATAAAATAGCCACGGGCGGCAGTTTTCCCGTGTTTTGGTTGTAACGATTAGTACAGCAGTGTTTCATTGGTTAAAACGTGGAGTTTGCAGTGATATAGATACACAGGCCATGGTGTATAAAGCAACGAGGCGAACATGGACGTTGAACATTAATTAAATTCAAAAAATTTCCAATTCGCGATATCGCGACTCAATGATTTTGTTTGAAATCTTAGGTGCGTATCCGGTTTCCGACGATTGAATATCGTCAACATACATCCTCGTAGTGGTGGGAGTAGGAAGATAGTTCCTTAAGCTTCGACTCACCCCAACCTCCCGCCCCGGGGTCTCGGATTTTCCCCTTAGACAGGTGGTCAAACCAAATTCCCTGACAACGTCGCAACCCCCACACCCTCCGCCGCCTGGCTTACCACAATCCCACCCCCGCAGACTGGCCTTCACTGAGAGCCCGAGGACGTCTCCTCCGAAGACACGCTACCCCTTTGGACTTCGAATCTGGGTCCGTGTGTGATTATGATCGTCATACAATTTTTACCTCAGCACACGCTTTTCAAGTATTTGACGCATAGCAGCTTGAGTAGATAGCTTCATGCGATCGGCTAAGCCGGGAAATGCTTGTCCGTATTCTTTAATTGTCTGGAAATATTATGGGCTATATTGTACTGCTGGCGGAATACTACAAAATTGAAAATTAAACCAATAGACGATAGTAAAAAACACAGTCTCGACGAAATCTCGTATAATAAGAGTTAGGTATGATGCGGAGGAAGAGAAGAGCGCAAAATACAGGGTTTATGCTTCATACATCGATGAAAGCAACTTGTAATCAAACCTTAAATAATCACTACACCACGATAGCTGCATATCTGTATATCATTTAGCCATCGGAATTACATAATTGAATTCGAGTGGAATGAGCGAGCGAAGCGAGGTCATTCCATTCGCGAGCGAGTGGAACGGGAATTTTCAATTTTGGCTCTGGAGGGGGGTTGAGGAGGTCCTGACTGTGTGTGTGTCGCACCTGGATCTCGATAACGGTTGGGCGGACTTTGATGCACTAAAGCTCATTCGAATCGCAATGGTCGATTTAGGTGTAGTGACGGAGCCCGATTTTTGAATTTTTTGCCATGAGAAAAGTTATCGGGCAAAATGACGTCATTTTGGCCCATTTTTCGGGCACCCCCTCCAGTTATTGCGACTTTTCTCAATAAGTACACGAGGTATCCGCAGACTAATAGACCTATTCCATGTAGCTTTACCACGGCTTTCCAATGATATATAACAAGTTTTTCAACTACTTCCCAATCTGTAGTCTATAAGCTTATAGTTGGCACCAAATTTCATATTTGGTGAAAAGCGTGGGAAATGCACCTAAATGTGTTTTTTGTTGCTTTTAGTGTCTTATATGGGGGTTTCTGGGCAGATAAACTCATTACAAGTGTTAAAAATATTGTTGGGCAAATATTTTTTACGTTTATGGTTCATACTTGGCATAAAAATGACGTTTTCGAAATTTTTGGTGAGAAGTCGTGGGAAAAGCACCTGAATGTGTGTTTATTGTTGGTTTTAGTGTCGGATATGGGATTTTCTGGGCCGACAAGCTCAATGCGAGCGTCAAAAATATTGTGTGGCAAATATTTTTCACACTTCTGCTTCGGGGGATTGTTCTAACCACTCGAATTCTGGCTCGCAAGCGAGCTACATTAGTATTATAAATAATTTCCACTGTCAGAACTGTGCTGTTTGTTGACCAAAATACTCGGAATGAGTTTCAACCGTTAACGGTTCTGTTTTAGAGTGATGGACGCTGATGAATTCATCCATAGGGGTCACAATCGGCTCAAATAGTGGCTATCTCTCCTCCCCATTTCGGAAGCTCGGGGAGCACTAAAATTTTTCTGCTTCAAAAATGTTGTCATATTAATTCTGTTACGGCAGTGACGTTAAGCATTTAGTTCCGATACGCATTTATTATGAACACAACAACTATTTTATAATAAAGCACGGTACGGTCCAAAGGCAACTTTTAGTTCATTCCAGCCAGCTAAATAAACAAATAAATTGTGATTTACAACGCCATACACGGAATTTCAGAATTATTCAACGCAACAAAATACTCGTGGCGTGGTGGATTTAGCAGGAGGACAGGCCGGTTTGAGATAGGCGCCCACCAGTAGCGAGAATATAGGATAAATAGAAAAGAGAGCAGTAAACCCATCTACTGAATAATAATTAAACAAGAGCAAAATAATGCCTGCAACACGGCAACCACAAACATCATACTCGAAAACCTTAAAACTTACTCGACAAAGAAATTCCAGCAACGACAATGTTATAGCTGGTTGATTTCTTAGGGAGTTATGCATCAATAAAGCTCCTGGTTCTGAAATAAGCAAATAAATTTTGATGAAGCTATAAATATACAGACCCTGTCAGAAATGATAGCTGTTCCTTCGAGACATGTTCGATGTTCGTTTGAAGAATATATATTTGTTCGAGGGTCTTATTAAATGTAATCGAACGTTTAATTGGAAAAATACATTTAAATGAAAACAGTAAATAGAATAAAAACATTATTTCGAAAAGTGATCGATTTATGTGATAAAACGTTACAAGTTGAAAATATTGCTAATAATAAAAAATTTAATATAAAATAATCTGTATGTTGTTGGAAATTAATATTAAGCGTCAGCAGTAGGCACCACGGCTGTATCATCGGCACGTATTGGCGGTGGTGGGGCTAATGGTAGCGGTGGCTACGGTTGCGTCATGGCAACAATGACCAACGCTGCTGTTCGCACCTGCTGGCTGCTCCAACTTCCAAAAAATCATTCCGCAACATCTATATCGTTTGTCTCGTCACGCAACAATCGATTTCACCGTTCAGCATCGGTATTTGACGACGTTAGCAGCATCGTACGCTCGACATCAAAAACTTCTTCAATTCACAGCGGAATAGGACAAATAGCAAAAATAAGGAGAAACTGTGGTAGTTGTTCAACGCCAAGCAAGTTCTGAGTCAGCGAAATCCGGAACACAGAGTCCGACCGTATGTTGTGCCGTTCGACTTGAAGATGTCGGAATTTCCGAAAACGATGTTGTGTTATATAAAAATTTTGTCTGGGTCACAACGCAATGCAACACAATTTTTGAAACATTTAGCTGTAAACTGTCGGAATTTGCGCAAATATATTATGTTAGAAGGATTTGCTGCCATCATTTGTAAAACACTGTTATTTACTAAATTCACTGTTCGAATTATGCCGTTTTTGTTGTCTGCTGATTTGGAACAACAACTTTCTATAACACATTGTTCAAATTTATGCAGTGTATAAACTTATACATATTACTGAAATATATAGAATAAATGTCCAATGTCTGGGGGGTGAGGGGAATAGAAGGTTCCTCGGGAGAGGGGAGGTGCGTCAGTGGATTGTCATGGAAGTATAGGTAGTAAAATGTGTAAATTTGTTGGCCAATTTTTTATCCAAATTAATTACATAGCTAGTTTTCGCTTGGACGTAAAAGAAGTACACTTTATTTCAACAACTGCAATGCAGAAACGAATAAACGGAATTATAAGGAAATTATAAGGAACTATAGAAAATATATAACGGAATTAAACAGCTTTATAAGCAACACATAACAAACTTAACATCACACTTCAAAAGCGAAGCTTAATGCATATACATAATAGTATCATGTTGAATGTCGAAATCTAGCAACCCTTTCTATAGTTTGACATTCCAAACTGGAGGGGTTAAGGGGGAGGAGAGGGCCCCTGGAAAAAAGGGTGCCCCCTAGTTTTAGCGTGTCATGCTACAGAACATTCAGGTGTGGTATCCAAATGAGTTGTCCGACACAATACACACTATTTTATTCCTACGATTTGCCTCAGTTCTTGTCGATTTATTCTTTGTGATTACGGCATCAATTAATATAAACTAATAAATTATTTGTGTTTAATGCTGAAAATTTCTGTGCTTGTCAAAACTATGATTTCATACAGTTTTCATTAAAAAATCGCTGTTGCCCAAATACAGTATTCATCAGAAATAAGTGCTGTTCATTCGAGGTTCCCTTGAAGCTCGATCGATATCCTACAAATCCCCAATTTTTGTGAAATTGTGTTCGTGGAGAGCTCGAAATTTTTGGCGCCTTTTTTCAAAATTGTCCGAGGGCTGATCAAAGTTAGTTTTAAAAGTGTGCTAGAATACATCAATTTTGTTCGATTTCTATTAAACGTTCGTGTGTTCGAAAGGCGAAAATCATGTATGGTAGGCACAGTAGGTTTTTCTGCGAATCTTTTTTCGTCAAGAGTGGTCAAAATTAATTTGCGACGAAAAAGATAGAGGTCGCTTCATAATTCTTTAACTACAAAGGTTATTGCTTACATTATATAATGAAAGTGAAATTGAAATCGTAGAAAACTTACCTATATTCATTATATTTTCACGTTCTACGTCACCAAACAACCAATCGAAAAACAACGAGAGCTTAGCAGCCTTCGCATGAATAGGCGTCTGCAAAGCAGGTATTAAGATTATGTTTACTGAAATACCTTCTCTGCGTCACTGGTATTTATAGTTATAGACCAAAATTAATAGCATCAAAACGAACATGAAATGCTAGCGAATGTAAGAGCAAACGAACGTTAGAACGTTCTTTTACACAAGAACGTACATACAAAAAATTGGGGTACTTTAAAACCACATTTTGGTTCCTTTATTAACCAAAGTAAACGCAAACGAACGCTGTAACGCTGCGTTATAAACTAACATTGTTGCGTTTTTCTTTGTGTACTTATTTCTATCCGTGGCTGTACTTACCTTTGTACTAACAATACTTGTGTTTGTGCCGCTTTCCTTTAGCATATCTTACAGGGTGACAATACAGTCGCGGCCAGAAATAAGTGCAATCGAAAGCGATCGAAATCGCAACGATCGAAAATTCTTTTAATCGCAATCGTCGAAATCGACCGAAATTTCGTTTAATAGAAATAAATCGAAATTTTAAAATTTTGAAATTTATCTAATTGCGCGAAAATCGAAAACGACCGAAATCGATCGAAATTTCGTTTAATCGAAATCGATCGAAATTTTTATAGATTATTTTGCATTTATTTCTCGCCGTAATCGTAGAGACAACTTGAACGGATGACAAATTGATGTTACAATATTTATCGATATTAATACATACTTGAACCCTAACGAATAATGGATAATGTTGGAAAATTAGCCTCGGGTACGAAATTTCATAAATTCTAAGAAATGATAACTTTAAAATAAAATAAACTTATAATGCTAGTAGCTTGTCTTATCGAAAAGGTGGTGAATTCTGAGTGTTAAATAAGTAATTTAGAGAGACGTACACAACAATATTGAGCATCAAATTACAAAATGAACCATGATTTGCTCTGCAAAACGAGACCAAAAAACCTATATAACTCGAGCGGTTCCGGACATATTGCCATTTTCGTGTGTTTTGGGTTTCATGGGCCCGCTGAAAACGTCAATGTAACCCAACCCTGCAAAGTAAACAATGACAATAGCAAATACTATTTGCAATTACATAGAGAATCAATTGCTCTACAAAATGAGAGAAAAACACAGATATACCTCGACTGGTTGTGGAAATATTGCTGTTTTCGTGTATTTTGGGTTTCATGAGCCCACTTTGGAACCCGTTTCGATACAAATCCCGCATCCTAAGAGAATCGCGTAGCAAAATATTACAATAGTCTTACAGAGGGCTATTTGCCTTACAAAATAAGCCCAATATGCCTCATATATCTTCAACGGTTGTCGAGCTACAATAGGTAACGTGATCGTTGGGACCCCCGTCGGGAGCCGACCCGAGATTTTGGCCAGTTTTTTTCGAAGGAGAATGTTGGGATCGGCTCTGAGGCCTAACAAAAAGGTATAAATACAGTTTTCAAGCTTTCAAACGAGCTATCGCATGAATCAATCTGCCCAGCCAAAGTTGACTTTTGCTTGTCACTCTAAAAACATAATAACGGACATTGTCAAATTTTACCACTGTCACGGCTAGTAAGGATTCTTCGATTTGCTCATTTCACTTACACCCTCAGAGTTCAATCAGTTTTATATTAATAACAAGAGTTAATAGTACTAAGAATTCATGATATAACTTTGTATGAGTATAATAACGCTAGCTCATTCTCACGTACTTTCCCTTATCCGATGATGAGATCTTTTTTGAGCCTAACCTCAACGATGTCAGAAGTTAACGCCCAAGACTATTTGGATGTATCGAGTACCCAACATGGTTGCTTGGCAAGTACCAGTTACCATTATATAACTAATAATATTACAGCAACGCTAGCAATCACCGCTAGTTCACCCTGTTTTGCTGTCATTGGGTGTTGACGACGTCCGTGATAACTGTTACCCGAAAAAAGCATTAAGGTATCCGATGCCCCCAAAGACACTTAGGGTTACTCCACTGACAACCTTTGGATAAGGGAGGGGTATGTGGGAAATCGACCACGTTATCGGATAGGAAAAGCCATAAGTACGAACAAGCGTCATACTATTCTCCGAAATAAATTGAAAATTTATAAATTTGGCGATCAATTGCGCCAAAACCGAGAGAGAAAACAATTTCATGCAATGGAAATCGATCAAAGTTACGATACATTATATTGAATTTATTTCTGACCACGATGACATCTGTAATTAACTTACTGTGGTGCTTTGAATCAGCCAACCAATGACTGCCCATCTCGGTGTTATATCTGAACACAGAATTTCATTTGACGGGTGAACAACTGCGCAAATATAGCGAATGAGATCAGGACGAAGTGTTTGACTTTCTGGAGTTGACAGCCACTAAAAGATCAAAAAACTAATACACATAATCCAGCATAGACGTTGGCAGTGGATGGAGCCTATGTATCCTACCCAACAAATATTTTGTAAGCGTAATTTTAATGTAAGACGTAACAGAAAATACCTCTCGACTTGAACGCGCAAGTGTACTCGACAACAGGTCATGATTTATACACATTCTTAAAAATTGTGGAAACATCCGGGATTGCAAAGTTGGACTTCTTTGCCAAAAATACCTCTCAAGACAGTTATTTTTCCACATAATGTAATTTAACTCATGACAAAGTTGTGTGAGTCGGTCGTCTCTTAAAGTACAATACATTTCGATCCCCATAATGTTGATAAAATACAGAGCTCCTATTTTATAGTACTACCGTAACAAAGAATACCTCGAAATAGTTATATTTCAATTCACAGTTATACTACCTAAACACGACACATTATACCAGAAGACATTCCAAAGATATAGTAAAATTAGCATTTTTCGTATGCCTAACAATGAAGAACAGAAACTCACACTCTGTCAATCACCGTAAATTCTAATGTTTCATTTACATTACAGAAAAATATTATCTTCGTTCAACTAAACCTCCGGTATTTTAATAAGATTTATGTTCCAATCAAAAACATTTTTTACTAGTCTGGCCTGTCCACAGTGGGGGTGGGAAGCCCCACTTTCTAAATCCCACCTGTTCGTAAGATTATCCTCATGTCCGTCACCCTACACAACCTAAAACCCCGTGTTCAACTAAATCCAAAAATTTTTGTCTGAAAATTTGTTTTTGTTTGCAAATTTTTAAACATTACTTAATGCCCACTATTTATAATGTTACACATAGTTTTATAGCTTGAAAATACATTCATGGCACTAAAACAACATGAAATATAGAAATAATTAGTATTTTTACGCAAAATTTATCCCCCAATCCACAATGAAATTTGCCCGGAGAATGAACATGGCCCCCCGAAATCCCCCACACACTTTTAGGAGTGCTGTAGACAGGCAAGCTAGTTTTATGCACACAGATTTGCTTATAAACAAGCTAGAAAAGAGGCAAAATATAAACTCTCATTGACAAGTGTTGTTTAAAAATATCACATTAGCCCCCGTTTTTGCTAATGAAAAATTTGCTTGATCAATAACGTTAGCAGTTCAGCGAAAAACATATATAGGAACAAATTACGTCAAAGTGCTAAATTATACCAACCTTTTGTGTGCCAAACAGCATGTGTATTATATTTAGGCACTCAAAAATATAATCAAGTACCACCAGAAATAAGTGCTACTCGTTCGGCGGTCATTCAATACAAGGCGTTCTAATTTCGTTCATTTAAAGTTGTAATTATTAACTTGCTTTTTACGAGTTCGAGAACTGTTCGGCGTACGCTCGAGTCCAGTTTGCCCGATAGGAAAATTCGGATCCATTCATAGATTGAAATCGACAGTCAACTAAGTTAAGTCCAGCGGCGTATTTAGTTTGACGACAAAATTAAACACTGACAGACGACTGGCTTCTAGTCTTCGCAAGGCGGCCGTCAACTTTTTATCACAGCATCCAGTTAATAGTAGGATAGTACCAAAATAATGTTCCTACATACCTGTGTGTAGAACCATTCCTGATATCGTTTACTAGCAGAAAGTTTGACCTGAAAATAGAACTCGAATAAACTAATATCGTATCTAATCAATGCTTCGAAACAACATGTATAATCATTAGCGTGGTCGTTGGCTAAAAATACGTTTATACATAATTTACGAGAAAATCAACCATCAAATTCCCTGAAAAAGGGTTCAAACCCCAAAAAACACCACAGTAACTTATAAACAAGTACAGCAAATATCATAACATTAGTGAAGCAGCGAGAAACTTTTAGTAATACTTACAGCTAAAATTCCAGCAACCGATTCAGTCAAAAATTTAGAATAAAGCCATGATTAGCAGGGAATAACCGGAACCGGAACCAGCAATCAGAACCGTCCATTTAAACCGGATCCGGAACCTGGTCTTCGAAACTTAAAAATATAGCAAAGCCAATAAAGGAAGAAATTATGGTATATTGGATTTAAAATGTATTGAAAATAACTTTTACAGTAAACTTAAAGTATTTCGATGACATTATTGCCTTTCTGAAACTTTCAAGACACTGAGGAAGCTAATAATGCTTATTTATTAATCAATATGTCGGTTTTTGGACATCCAGAGCAAAAAATGCCTTCCACTACATCCTTGCGTATACTGCGTCAAATTGAATATGCTTACAAGGCATGGAGCGTAGAATAAACATTTTCGCTCTGTCTCCAGTCACCTCCGTTTACTACACATACGTTTGTTACGTGTTGTTCTGTAGGAAACTTGAAATTATTGGTATATTTGGTTCTAAAAGAAAATAAAGGAAAAAGCAAACTACGGAATTCCGTTTACCCCTGATGATTAAATACCAAAAGAATAATTTCATGAATTTCTCAAAGATAGAGATGACTCCTGGTAGCTTATGATTGAAATTCGAACTCATTTAAATTCCTGAAAGTTTTGAGAACCTAGTGCACAGCCAATTCCTGTAATTAAGGTACTAGGCGGCTATTTCTCTAGAATACAAATGACTTTTGGTTGTTCAAGATCGAAGCTCGAACTCGATTAAAGCTCAAACTTCCCGGAAGTTCTAACGACCTGTGCAGAGCCTAATCTAGTTATTAAGGTGCTAGGCGGTAGCAAGTAACACTATTATACACATATTCCGGGTGCAAAATGACTTTTTGTTTTTGCACTACGTTCAAGACACACAGCAGAACATTCCAAAAACTGACCTGAAAAAATCAGAGACAAAATGCCAAAATTTTGCGTTGAAGCTAGGATGATAGTTCAGGACATCATAATATTTTAACAAAGGTGAAACTGAAACCGACGATATTCCGTTTTACGCGTCATTGCTATAAGCAGTGACTTAGTGAACTGACATTTTCTACAATCTCAAACTAAGCTATAAATCGTATTAATACCTGGTTTAACAAGAAAAACAGCTTTCGTTCCATGTCAGGCGTTAGTCGTCCAATAAGAAATCGTTTGCCGGTACGAGTCGCCAGTATGTTAGTTAACACATCTAAACGCAAACAAAATCAATATTATATAAAACATGTTAATATTACTATATTGTGCAATCAGTTATAATTATTTTAATACACTATAAACAATAGTGTGATACGAAAACGATGCAAACCTGCTCGTCAGGCACAAAATCAGACAAACAATACTGATAACGTCAGTACAAACCAGGTAAAGGCCACTGACTGAAACAAAAATTATTTTCTTCACCAACTTATATAGTAAGCTTGGAGAACCACGTAATGGTGCAATCAAATACTCGTCAAAACAAACGGATATATAGAAACAGACAATAAGAATGAGAGATAGCAACTGGTAATATGCTCTTTATATTCGTTTCTCTACAAACTGCGCCATGGAACAAAAGACCCACTTGTTTAGAACTAGGGAGATTATCTTTAGCCAAGGGTCTGAAACATGGAGCGCATCGATTCAACCGTGCTTCGAAACAGCAGGTATTGTCAAAAACCATTCGAATCTAAATATATACATAATTAGAAATTAAACAGAAATAACAAAAACTTAAAGCACAATTATCATTGAAAACAAACCACTGTACTTGGTTGAGCGTTGGCTGATAATACGGATGGATTCTGGGTCAGATCGCGAAAGAAAGCGTCGATTTGTGGAATGCGTCGGATTTGTTGCAAAAGTCGAAATAGATCTTTTCCAATTGTCACACATACATCAAACTGAAACATTTTACATATCTTGCCATGCTGACAGGTATGCTTTCAATATAGCAAAAAATTAATCTACAGCATGTTCAGCATAGAAAAAAACTTTGGTTCTAATTGATTTCACTACACCATGAAAGCAGAAATACAGTCTAATAGTATATGGTTTTACGTTTTTCCAAGTTGTAAATTTTGTTAATGAGAGCAAACTTGTGCAACTCTGAAAACTCCATAACTCGAGTTTAACAATTTTCAGTTGAAATAATTCATGTTAGCACATTAAAATCTACTTTGTTCTACACTAGATTTTGCGGTTCCGAAGAGCTAAGATTCGGGAAACTTTTCTCTGCTTTACCTACTCGTAAAATCCGATCCCGCATAAATAATAGAAACGGAAATACACTACAGCACTATAATTGAAACCTAGAGAGTTTCCTGTATTAGCGGTTGGCAAATGAAACAACGTTTTGAACAATCCGTCACACCGATATCTATTTATCGGTTGGATGAATTTTCAGACTGCTAGTTTTCACACCCATATTCGAAAAACTTACGTCGATTGACAACTTTTGCCATTTTGGCCATGATTAGGTCTCCCGAAATCTTGAGTTACAACGTTTATCAGACGCGTCAGTATTTCAAAATCAACCATATGGCCACTTTGATAAATAACCCATAAAAACAATTTTTGAGTATTTTGACCCAGAAGATGGAGTAGGAGTTTGTAGCATTAGTCTATTAAAGGGCACATGGCCATCCATTTCAGTGTTGAACAAAAAATTGGTGAAATATAATCACCAGAAGATGAGCTACGTATTAGTTATACCAAAAGAAATCGCAATTGTACTTCTAGCGCCATCAGTAGAAGTCCGCTCCTTTATTTTCAACAAATTAATAAAAAACCATTGTCAGAAAATCAGTCATTTTTCCACCGGCGAAAACCAGTTCATTTTTCTGAAATTTTCCAACATAAAACGCTATATTAGTGTAACAATAGCACTCACCAGAAATGACTGTCACTTGTCAAGCGACCGGGTTGCAAGCGAGCTTCGAACGGGTTGCTCTGTCGTGATTTCGATAGTATTAAAATTAACAAAACAATCCGAGAGTGAGGTTGAATCGAACGAGTCATTTTTGGCAAGCACTGAAGTGTTTTTGGAAAGTTCTAAAACCTCTGAAAACAGTGGCAACAAGCAGAATTTGGGTCGGCTTGGCAAATACATTAAACTACACTCGATAAAAATTATACACTACAAAAATAATAAAACGAGGCTCGAGCGAGATTGAATCGAACTGCAGCCATTTTTGGCGACTACTGTGGTTTTTTTGGGAAGCTCTACGTATTACCCTAAATGATAAAACTTTTAAATACAGTGGCAACAAGCAGGATTTCCGTCGGCTTGGAAAATTTTTAACACACAATTCATCAAAGTACACGATAAACAAAATCTAAGATTATATACTGAAACTATATTATTCTAGTCACTAGGAATTATGACCTCAACCTTAGAATATCGAGCAAGCGGATTTCAAGTGAAAATTGAACGAGCAGTAAGCGACCATCAAGCGAGCAGTGGTCGTTTCTAGTTGACAATACATCAGAAACTCAAATACCTTTTCTCGGAGCAGCGAAACACACAAGCTAACTTCTTTATGTCGAAGGTTGGTGAGGTTTTTCGCCGTCACATGATCCGCAAGTAATCGCAAAAACGTGTATAATACGTGTGGAATAGCTGACATAGTTCGTATTAACCAGGCTCTGAAAATAACAACATACAATGTATAAAATCATCCTTTCGGAGAAACTGTTTTCTACTCAACATTGTAGAGATGGATGGCGATATGTACATTTTATAAGACAGGCGACAACAGTTTTCTAACACGACAACCTATTAACCAAAAATTAATTACGCCTGCTTTATGTGTTATAAAAGACATCGTCTGATATAGCAAATGTGAATGATTCAATATACAAAATACAAATTTCTATCCGAAAATATTTTATGTCAAGTAGCTTATCCCATAAAATGCTTGCAATCTTGCAGGAACCTGTTTCGTACTACACATGTTCCATGAGTAATATACGACAATATGCATACTATACAGAGCAATATCAACATGGCCTTACCTTATCATCTCATCCTATTCAAACATATATTATATTATTAGCGCATAGCATACTATGCAGTGTACTAAAGTCTTCTCCACGTAACCGCAATTATAGCTGGCTGGCGGGGCATCACCTATCGTGTCCAAGTCCACAGAAATGGGGGCAATATTCCTGAGGAAAATACACTGGGAATATGAAGTACTATACCTGTCAGAAAACTTCAAATATGAGCATTTTAGCAACTGGTTTCAATTATTGTTTTTTGAATAAAAAGGTGAATAATAACTATTTTTAAGCCTACAGAGAGAAACCTTGGAATTTCTAACCAAAAAGATATAAATTCGTAATTTTTATTCCATCCGAGAAAAAAATTTCTGATTTTTACTTGCGCAAATAATTGTACAGCATGAGCTGGGAGAGGTCTAATTATCTGCGGGTATGAACTAGGTGGATCGGGGAGGGGGAGGTCGAAATGCCTGGGGCCCTAACACCCATTTCAGGACCCAACAGGCATTGAATAAGAGCAGCACGAGCTTTATCAGGACAAGCTACGGCCTGCAGACGTTATCAAAGAAATCCAACAGCTCACAACTTAAATCGATACAATGCATCGCGTGAATTAGTTCATAGCGAAACACAGAGGGCCAAAAAGTCATTTGAAACAAAGTTAGCCGGTCAAATAAAAACTGATACAAAATCTTTCTGGTCCTACGTCAATAGATCGGAGATTGGCAGTCCAGCAATTGGTCCAATTACTACCAGGCACGGTACCCTCGTATCAAGCGATCTGTCAATCGCTCAAGCATTCGTTACACATTTTAGCTCAGTATGTCAACCAGAAGATATCTCCTCGATACCACATATTAATCGTAGAACGTCTGCGTCCATCGATTCCATCAATTTCTCTCCTGATCGTATTAAACGTGCACTTAAAAAGGCAAAATTACACACTAGTCCTGGTCCGGACCGCATACCGAACGTGTTGCTCAATCACTGTGCTGATTCTTTGTTTTCATGTCTTTCTGAGCTTTTCAATCGATGTCTAATAGAGGAATACACTCCTTCTGATTGGCTTAAAGCTGTAATTTCTCCTATTTTTAAAAAAGGATCTCGACATCTAGTTGAAAATTATAGGCCCGTAAGCTTAACATCGTCAATAAGTAAAGTTATGGAAAGATGTGTAGCGGAAGATCTTATTGGTTTCGCAAATCGTCACGCCCTTCTGAACAAGTCTCAGTACGGTTTTCTGCGTCAGCGGTCTTGTGAGCTTCAACTGATAGACTTCATAGACTGGGTTTCCCAAGTGTTAAATGAAGGTGACGCCGTTGATGTTATCTACCTAGACTTAAGCAAAGCATTCGATAAAGTGCCTCATGAAAGACTAATCTATAAGCTATCTTCATACGGCATCACTGGCCACTTACTCGGTTGGATACGGTCCTTCTTACGCAATCGTACGCAAGCAGTTTCAGTGAATGGTCGTACCAGTTCTTGGCACCCTGTTATCAGCGGGGTAATCCAAGGTTCAGTGTTGGGAGTCACACTTTTCCTGTTCTATATCAACGACATGGATGACTATGCTGCCGGCAAATTATTTAAATTTGCTGATGACACAAAGATATGTCATCGAATTTCTGCTCATTATATGGACCTCGCTACAATAGACATGCAAACTGATCTTGACAACTTAAAACAGTGGGCACATGATTGGCAGATGTCATTCAACACTACCAAATGCACATTGGTACACATAATCCAGCAATCGACTATGAGATGAACGGCAACATAATTCCGTCTGTCCACTCTCAAATAGACTTGGGAATAATCATAAGCAAAGACCTCAAGCCATCCCATCATTGCGGTGAAATCACTAAAAAATGTAATACCATCATTGGTCTTATTCGTCGGCGTTTCGTATCTGTCACTCCAGCAATTTTTCTTCCTATATACAAAGCACTCATAAGATCTAGATTGGAATATGCATCTACAGTCTGGTGTCCGCATTACGCCCGAGACGTCAAACAACTGGAGGATACTCAACGCCGCGCGACCAAACTAGTTCATTCTATAGCAAATTTATCCTATTTCCAACGACTGAACTATCTTGGTCTTCAAACAATTGCTACCCGCCATCGCAGAGCAGATCTTGTAATGATGTATCGTATGACCAATGGCTACGTTGACGCAAGTATCTTCCGTTACTTCGATCCTGCTCCAGCCAGCAGCCTCCGTGGTCATCAATATAAGCTGCGGCCACGCCTCACTCCAAGACTCAACTGTGCCAGATATAGCTTCGCATATAGAAATGTGCAACTATGGAACTCACTCCCAGAATCGGTAGTAGCAGCCCCAAATCTAGCTGAATTCAAACGTCGCCTACATGGTTCGGGAGTGCTGCCTGTTCTGTAGCTGTGGTGCTGGCTTCTTATGTCTTTAAGGACGAAACTCAACAATATTCACATGAGCACTCAGTCCGCATGGCCGACAATGATCGGCCTGCCATCATTTCAATACTACTGCGATAACATCTTAACTGATTCTACAACAAGGCAATGGGATGGTGGCGAAGAAGGT
>JASANE010024092.1:0-16499 GCA_030248225.1 Trileptium ribeirensis | reverse complement strand
CCTATGAATAAAAGAACTTGACAAAGAAATGTCTGCACTTTTTCTAAAAAGTCATCTTTTATACCTAAATTTGAGATTTTCGTTGCGCCGCGAGTTAATTATTTGCAAATGCTCCGCCATCTTGTTACTTTGTGTGTTTTTTATTTTGGTTTTAAGCAAATTATATTTACGCAAAATACATTGTATCTTTGTAGGCACACAACATATGCTTTGTTGTAAAGAGAAAACCACGGGATTCCGAAAAATTACTGGGGTTTGCAATCTAATTGCCAATTAATCGGGCCAACTAATTCGATTTTGGGGCCCGAAAAAATAATTGGATAATTGATCGGTCGCCTTCCAATTAATTGAATTTAATTGGCAATTAATTGGACCAAATTTCTCAGAGTATAATCCTTGATTTTATGTCTAGCAAAAACCAAATTTAAATATCAGCGGCCTCCTTATTTTACTACAATTGACATATCTTGCAATATAATAATATAAGTATAAACATACCTAACTTTTTGATTGATTAGTATGTGTGAAATTTCCATTGAATATCACAACAAGTTGTACTTTTTTTTTGTTTTTTATTTGGGTTCGATCTGTGTTGTTCTAGTAATTATATTATACTATTACATACATATGTACCGGCACATTAATGTTCATATGTACGTAGCATTATATATGCATTATGTAGGTCTATCTATATATATATATATATATCTCACTTTTTTTCACGATTCGGAGAATTCGTTTGTGTCGGAAACTATTTTTGATCGCTTGCCGGTACGTTCTGTTCCCTCTCAATATCGATTTTTGACCACATGTCATTGGCAAGGACAATATATATATTATATATATATATATAATGTTTATATATAACATATATTCATATGTAAGAAAAATAATTGGCAATTAATTTGGTATTACTATTGTAGGGGTTCCAATTACAATTAATTGATTGGCAAGCCAATAATTGATCGGCAAGGGCCCAATTAATTTTTCGAATCCCTGATTCTCAATACAACGGCAATCATCATTATCGCCATTATAACATTATTAATAATTTAGGCAAATGTTTTATAGCCACACAAAAGTGTTATATTTGGATATTACGGGACCCATAACTCCACCTTATTCAAAATATGGAACTTTATATACTTGGCTTTCACGACTAATTATACTTTAACCGCATTTTGAGCGTTTAAGCTTGGTTACATTTATGCAAAAAGGATTCAGAAACCCATCATAAAATAAAAAATTCACCAACACGGAGCACGAAAAAACGGAATATTTTGATACATCGGTCGTCCGCGCTCCGCGCACATTCTCATATTTTTAAAAATATCTGTGATCCTGCGAAAAATATAACTGAAAAATAAACCACGAATAGGTCTTCTACTGTAAGCCAAGTCTAACCATATTGTGATTTTGGCGCAGCAATCGTGCGAGACAGCAAACTGCGTCCCTATAATTCTCTATACCTTTCGTGTCGTCTGTGTTCTACATGTACACTCAATGTACACATTATCATGCTTTTGAAATTTAACGTAGCAAAACGTTTAATGTTAGTCGCACCGATATGAAAGAACTGCGTTGCAATGTGTCAGGTGTCATGCTCTGCAGTACAACATAATGTGACTGCATCACATTATGCTTAAATGTAAAATTCGCAAATAAATGTCAACCTAAGCACGTTTTTTAAAAAGTTAATATTGTTGAAAAGGCCCAAAAATTACTCACATGATTTTAGTGAATACTATTCGACCGATTCGCAAAAAAAAAAAAAGCCTACTGTTAATATGGACTTCGGGAACACTGAATTTATGACGAGGACGCAGAGGTATACGGATCTCTTGTTGCTCGTATAACTGGAATAATAGCGCAGCTGCACATCTCATTGTAAATTTTGAATTTAGTTTTTGCCTTCTATAAGTCATCGTGTCGCATCACACAACTCACCCCATCGGATACAGTACATCACACGTGTCCTTAATGTACACATCATTGAACATTTTTTGCGACTTTCAGTGCCCGAAAAAGTTTGTGGTCAACACAGAATTCTCACCATGCCTTTTAGTTAGATCTTTTATATGCCGCAGATTTAAAAAGTAGGCGATAGGGACACAAAATGGTTAGTGCCACAAAAATGGGCCCCAAAAATCCTATGTTTTAAAACATGATGTACGAACATAGGTGTGTTGATTACAAAAATTTTCTCACATTTCGGAGCACAAATTTGCATAATGCCTGCTGTATTCATAGGCTCCTTCTATTGCATTACACGCTGTGTGGTCATTATGATTTTTGGAGTGTGACTGCATAACACACCACACACGTTGTTTTTTGGACAAAAAATAGATTTTTTGAACGGTTTTGGTCACAAAACTGGAATTTCGGAACCCAAAATTCCAAAAAAAATGAAACACTAATTTAAGGAGACTAATTGCTCAATATTTCTTGCCGAATTCTCATACTGCCTGTCGAGGATTTTTATTTTGCAATGTGTTCATATTAACCTATAGCTCCTGTTTGACTAATTATTTGTTTTCAGTACATATATTGTTCGAAGAGGAGACGTGAAAATATTTAGATTTTTAATTTCCACCGAATACAACTGAAAAAACCGAAGATATTCCATTAAAATTAAGTAATGTCTCATAAGTATAATATAATATTTGTATTAAGCTCTCCGGACTTTGTAGGCCATATTATTCTGACGAAAGAATATTTGATAACATTATTTTTGGCTTTTTGAAAATGTATTTAGAGGCTTTTGCAAACTTGTGTTTATATTATTG
This sequence comes from Trileptium ribeirensis, assembly GCA_030248225.1. NCBI lineage: Eukaryota > Metazoa > Nematoda > Enoplea > Enoplida > Thoracostomopsidae > Trileptium > Trileptium ribeirensis. The sequence goes on along the minus strand of JASANE010024092.1, from coordinate 13,713 downwards.
CATATGTATTCAGGAACTTTTCGAGCATTTTATCCGTTTTCTCAATACAATTCAATGCATGTCAACACCTCTCGGTTGTCGAATTTGTTAACATTTGATTATTTTTGGCTTGTTGCTTTTCGTGGAAGAGATGTGTTACATACCGAAAAATAAATTAAAGCAGGATTAGTTTTTATTTTAAATTCTGATTTGTTACAATTGGAAATTATATACCATTGTAGTCCACAAATTTAACTAGGATCTAGTGGAAACCACATATTTATGAAGTAACGAGATTTTAATTGTTACGGGGTCGGGGCACACTATTATTTGAGTTTAAGAACGGGGGGGGCGCCCAGTGCTCAGATCCCGTCATGTTTAACTTTGAAGTTCATGTAAACATATTACCATATATCATGGTTTTGTGAAAGTGAACGGTAATTATTCAAAAATAAATTTTTCTCATATTGACGGCAAAAAAATTTTGCTCACAAGGGGCCATTGTACAATGCGCAAAGCCCCCACAGTATTCATAAGAGAACATCGCGCGCCAATTTTTGCACTGTAGCGGCCAACCGAATGTTCGCCATCCCGTCTCGGCACCACGTTTTACAAGCAAAAGCATTGTCGTACGCACTAGGCACCATCGTTTAATGCATTTTCCCACCCCATAATGTTTCACATAGCAAATTAAGCACGCATTACCTAACGCTCAACACGAATTTTCGTCCCGGATCGCCACCGCCCGCAAAGTTCCCGTGAGGTCACACCACGATGGGATTGCACACCTTCCGAAAACCCTGGGACTCCAATATCTTTTCGAAAAGTGGGGTGGGGGGGAATTCGGGACCCCTGTATGCTCCCATTCTTGATCTGAAAATTTAGGGAGGGGGGAATTGTGAAAATACGGAAATACTAGCTAAATTTTTTCACTGTAAATTACTACTGTGTGAATGTATTTTCCATGTCAAAAAACCTCACATTTCATCATCTAAATAGTGGTAATTAATCAAAAACAATATGCAAAAAAACATAAGTTTTGACAGCAAGAATCGAATTTGTTCTAGTGGGCTCCAGCCGAGTGGCATTTTGGTCCTGAAGGCACGCGGGGGGGCCCGTGTTCATTAGTGGAAATTTCAAATGGGGGGGGAAATACTTTTGGCTAAAAAGTGCTCAATATTTCCATATTTTCATCTACCTTTAATGCTTTATACATGTATTTTTAGGCATTAAAACGAGATAACTTTTAGAACATATGACAAAAATAGCTAGAACTGAATGTCAAATACTTTTGCATAAGAAAACATCAAGAGCAATATCTCGGATTTGAACACGGTGGGTTTTCGCCGAGTCGGGGAGCAGATGGGAGAAATGCTCATGAACATGAAGAGAGCTGGAAAGTGGTCCATCCCGGGACAGCCAGTACAAAGGGAAAGCACGAGACCGTGTAACGGATATATTATTTTTCCTACACACAACTCGTTCTTCCCTTTGTACTGGCTGTCCACAGTGGGGAGATGGACCCCCACTTTCCAGCTCTCTTCATGTTCATGACATTTCTCCCATATCCTCCCCGACTCGGCCGAAACCCACCGTGTTCAACTAAATCCGAAAAAATATTGTCTCTACATTGATGTTTTCTTTATGCAAAATGCCTTTAAACATTAATTATCACTATTTCTAATGCTAAAACATCGTTTTAATGCCTGAAAATACATGTATAACAGTAAAGGTAGATGAAAATATGGAAATATTGAGCACTTTTAGCCAAAATATATTTCCCCCATTTTGAAATTTCCACTAAAATGAACACGGGAGCCCCCGAAACCCCCGCCCTCACCGTTTATGGCCCGTGCCCCACTTTCCAGATCCCCCATGTTTCCCCCCACTCGGCTGAAGCCCCCATGTTCAACAAATTCCGAAACTTTTTATGTGTCTGAAAATTTATGTTTTTTTGCATATTGTTTTTTAAAGATTAATTACCACTATTTACAATGATGAAATGTCGTTTTTAGCATGAAAATACATTCACGGTAGTAAAACTGCATGAAAATTTAGCTAGGAATATTTAGTATTTTTAAGCAAAAGTTATCCTCCCACACTTTGAATTTTCCATCGAGAATGAACATGCGGGTCCCCCGAAGTTCCCCCCACCCACTTTTCGAAGGGCTGTTGACATCCCAGGGTTTTCGGAAGGCTGTGTACAATCCAGTTGTATACGCTACTAGCAGGGAAAAATCCCTTTGCGGGCATGGCAATAGAAATCCCGGACAAAAATGTTGGTGGAAAAATATAACGTTAGGTAATGCGTGCTTAATTTGCTATGTGAAACAGAGTTATCGGTGAAAAATGCCGTAAACTAATAATGAAATACCGAGGTAATGCGTACGACAATGCTTTTGCTTGTAAAACATTATATATACTTAACGGAGTGGCGACATTTCGTTGGCCGTTACAGTGCAAAAATTGTTTTCAATTTAGCACAATGTTCTATTATGGTGTGTGGGGCTTTGCGCATTGTATTATACAAATACATTCCGTTGGAAAATGCGCCTTTGTGCACGAAAAATTTTTGCATTCAATATAGAAAATTATTTTGAAACTAGTGGATAGATTACCCGTGATCATGTTCGCCTAACTTTCACTTTCACAAAACCAGTAATTGATATGTATGGTAATGTTTACATGAACTTCAACAGATAGTGTAACAGGGATCGAGCGCTTGAGTGATATTTCGCTTTCTTTAAACTTGGATAATATATCCCCAACCAAGCATAACCCTTCGCATGCAAAACAAGCTGGTATCTAATGTCGTTACTTCATGGATCAATATGTCGTTTTCCACTAATTAAAAACGTAGATGGTTATAGACTACAATAGTATATAATTTCCAATTGTCCTAACAGAAGTTAATGCGGACTTAAAATAGAGCTTAATCCTGCTTTAATTTATTTTCGGTCTGATATTTAAGAGACGCGTCTCTTCCACGAAAAGTAACAAGCCAAAAATAAGATCAAATGTTAACAAATTCAACAACCGATATTCACGTGATTAAAACAATATTATTGAGACAGAAGCGATAAAATGCTCGAAAGCCTGAAAAATGATATATCAAATAATATAAACACAAGTTTTTTATAAAAGCCTCTAAATACATTTTCAAAAGCCAAATTAATGTTATCAAATACTACGTCAGAATAATATCGTGTATAAAGTCAAGAGCCCTACTTTAATAAATATTATATTATACTTTATGAGACATTACTTAATTTTAATGGAATATCTTCCGTTTCTCCAGTTGCTCTATTCGGTGGAAATAAATCTAAATATTCACGTCTCCACTACTACTTCCGAAGCAAATCCCGCCTATGTCTACACTAAAAACAAACGTAATTAATTTAAGTGCTTCAAACAGGAGCTAAGATAAAAATATAGGCATCTGGGACACCATTAGATCCAAAAATCCTCCGAAAATTTTTTAAGGTAGACATATGAATTCAGGCAAGAAATATTGAGCAAGAGTAAGTCTCCTTAAATTAGTGTTTCATTTTTTTGGAATTTTGACCCGAAATTCCAGTTATGATCTCAAAACCGTTCAAAAAATCTATTTTTTTTGTCCAAAAAAAACAACGTGTGTGCATCTGTTATGGCGGTACGACCTGCACCTCAGAATAATGACCACGGCATGTATATAATGATGAAGACCTTTTTATGAAATCTCACGGCGTTATCGAGTTATGCTCCGAAATGTAGAAAATTTTTGTAATCAACACCCTTATACTTCGTACATCATGTTTTAAACATAGGGATTTTTGGCCCATTTTTGTGGCACTAACCACTGTGTCCATATCGCCTACTTTTTAAATCTGCGGCATGAAAAGATCTAACTAAAAGGCATGGTGAGAGCTCTGTGTTGACCACAAACTTTTCAGGGAAATAAAAACGAAAGTCGCAAAATCTTCAAATGATGTGTACATTAAGGACATGTGTAATGTACTGTATCCGATGAGTAATTTGTGTGATGCGACACAGATAATTTATCAAAGGCAAAACTAAATTCAAAATATTTGTCTTTACAATAAGATGTGCAGCTGCGCTATTATTCCGGCTCACCAGACATTTGCGTTATACGAGTCAACAAGAGATCCGTACGATGCTGCTACGTCTAGTTTCTAACTACATATAATTCATGCCGAAGTCCATGTGTAACAGTAGCTTTTTTATTTTTGCGAATAAGGATGTTTCGATAGTATAGTATTCACTAAAGTAGTGTGGGGATGTGTTGGGTAATTTTTGGCTATTTCAACAACAAATTATGTTAACTTTTTAAAAACGTGCTTAGGTTAAATCAGTTTGTTGCAAAGTTACATTTTAACCAGTAAGATGTGATCAGTCACATTATGTTGTACTGCAAGCGTGACATGACACGAACCACGTGACGCGTTGGTAAAACACCGGTTTTCTAGTCGGGTAGAGGACTAACATTAGAACGTTTATACGTAACATAAAGCATGATAATGTGTACATTAATGATGTTACGGTGTAGGAATATAAACAACACAAAAGGTATCAAGAACTATAGGGACGCCGGTTTATTGCTGTCTCACAGCAAATACTGGGATCGGCAATGTGAAACATTTAACTTTAGGCTTAGCAAGTAGAAGACCTATTCAGTGGATTTTGTTTCAGTTATATTTTTCGCAGATGATATTAGTAATAAAAATATGAGAAATGCGCGGAGCTTGTGACATCGTAAGTCAACGACCGATGTCTGGGAATGTTCCGTTTAGATTGTCAGTTTCTGTTGCAGTGATATTTTTTATTTTATAGTGGGTTTCTTGATAGTTTGCATAAATGTAACCAAGCTTAACGCTGCAACATGCAATGCTTTAGACCGTGTAATTCAGTCGTGAAAGCCAACTATTATAAAGTTCCATATTTTGAATAAGGTGGAGTTATGGGTACGATAATATGAATATAACGCTTTTGTGTATATTATATTATAAAACATTGTATCGTTATAAATTATTAATAATGTTATAATGGCAATAATAATAATTGCCGTTGCTATAAAATCAGGGATTCCGAAAAATTAATTGGGCCCTTGCCAATCAATTATTGGCTTGCCAATCAATTAATTGTAATTGGAAGACCCTCCCAATCAATTAATTGCAATTAATTGCCAATTATTTTTCTTACATATGAATATATGTTATATATAAACATTATATATATATATAATATATATATTGTCCTTGCCAATGACATGTGGTCCGATGGAATATTGAGGAACAGACGTACCAGCAAGCGAATTTTTTAGCCCAAAAATATTTTCAATCACAAACGAAGCATCTCCGAATCAGTGAAAAATCAGATATATATATATATCTGATCAATATATACTACATAATGCTACATAATGCATATATAATGCTACATACGTATGAAACATTAATGTCGGTACATACATATGTAATAGTATAATATAAATTACTAAACAACACTAATCGAAAACCCAAATAAAAACAAAAAAAGTACAACTTGTTGTGATGTTGGATGGAACACAAGCACCCACACAATTATTACTAATGATCGGAACGGTGTCTATACTATATTATTATATTAGATATGTCGATTGTAGTATTGGATGAGGAGGGGCCGGTGATGTTGAATTTGGTTTTTGCTAGACATAAAATAGTGAAAGTCGAGGATATGCTCTGAGAAATTTGGTCCAATTAATTGCCAATTAATTGCAATTAATTGGAAGGCGACCAATCAATTATCCAATTATTTTTTCGGGCCCAATCAATTAATTGGCCCAATTAATTGGCAATTAATTGGACCCCAATTAATTTTTCGGAATCCCTGTATAAAATAGTGTCTTTACAACAAAGCGTATGTTGTGTGTCGATTAGAATAATGTATACATAGATATAATTTGCTTAAAACCAAAATAAACGCACAATGACAATGGCGGCAAAATTATTGGATGATACATAACTCACGTCGCAACATTGATCCAAAGAGTCAAATTTAGTATAAAAGATGACTTTTTAAACCAAAAGTGTACCGCTGGGACCGTTTCTTGTCAAGTTCTTTTATTCCAGTAAAGTAGTACGTAGTTGAATCCAATGGATGGACAATTCTTAATCTGTTAGTGCTATGCAGCCATTATATGTACCAAGACTTATCTGTCGAAAATATCTCACTTTGTTAGGGGCAAATCAGGTTTAACGTTTATCTATCCGGTGGGGCGCTATTTCATAAAATTTTATATATAAACTGGGTTATTAATAAAACGTCGATTGCATTGCTGTTATATGATTAGGGATTAGGGTACGTTGGTGGTATCTAAAGCATGTGTAATTTGTTTTTATGATAAGCCTTTATTTATTCCCTTTAACAACAAAACCGATTCCCACTCCTTCCCCCTCAAAAAGGGTCCGAAAAGGTCCGGGTAGGGTCCGTAGGGTCCCTCCAAAACACGTTATTACTCATATATCGACAATTTGTTCAGAATGTCTATCTGTATAAAGCTATGTGGAGCGCATTGTTGCCGAGGTCACCTACGCTCAAGGGTTGTGTCAAAATGGGTTTTCAAAAATATTGGGATCCCCGAAAACACTAAATTTGACATATCTCCTCAACTTCTGTTGTGCTCATTTTATTCAGAAAGCAACGCTCTAAATAGCTATGCACCCTACGCCGTTATTAACCGCACCTACCATATAGGGTTAGATCAAGATGGTTCTGTAAATGGGACCTTGGAATCCAGAACACACTAAATTGGTCATATCTTATTAACGACTCGAGTGATTCGGACACGATTGGGCTCATTTTGTTCAGAAAGCAAAGCTCTATTTAGCTATGTGATCAGTATGTACTAGCAATGTATCTTTTGTACTTACATAGTGGGACGACATTGTGTTATTATCCTCTCGACAATCCAAGTAGCATGTTGATATTCGGTATACCTCCTTTTGTAACTTAATGCTGCATATAACTGTGTACATCTCTCTACAATCAGAATTCACAATCTCGCTGATAAGACAAGCTACTAGTACTAGTAACTCGCAAGCCAGGGTGAAACAGATCGAGCGTGGTTTCATTTTTTAATTATTATTTTAGTTAATCACCAGTAACAGGCTGTGTTTGATGAATGTACCATCCTAAAACCTCTTGAACCCTAAATCCACCCAAAACATCTGACAATGCATCAAGTATATGTAGGGGTCTCTACATAACCAAGCCATCGCAGTCTGCCTACAGCTATATTGATAATAGTTGACCTGTACGCAATACGTAACCAAAGAATTCAAGAGAGACTATATTCTGAAAATCGGCTTCATTTACCCTAAACCCATTAAAAGGTATGAAATACTGAAGACCGACTATATTCTGGAAATCGGGTTCAGTGACTCTAAACTTATTGAAAACTCGAGAAAAGTCATGAAATATGCTGACCAAATTATTGTATGCAGTCTTAATAAATACATATATAGACCATTGTTGGTGCCCTACGCGCAATATATAACCAAACAAATGCAAATGTACTACATTTCCAAAATCTCGTTTGTCGTCCGTAAAACCCTGAAAACCTCATTCCAAGGTATAATATAGTCAAGGAAGACTCTAGATTGCAAAACCATCCTATTGAGCGTGCTTGATAACCCAATAGGCACTCATCGCAGGGTGAAAACACACAATCATAAGTCGAAAATTGAAAAAAAATCGCTAATCTGACAAGCGGTCGACGAATCCACAGCGGCCTATGAAATGGTATTACAAGAAAGTTATGGCCAGTAAAGGTGTACATCTCGATGAACTGGTTTATTTTTCGACGCGCAGTCTGCGTCGCGAAATATGGACTGCGAAACATTATACCCATATGGCCATATTTGGCTAAGAATCCTTCAAAAAACACTGTTTTTTTACCTTTTGACCTCGGCGATGGGGTGGTAGCGGTTCACGTTCAATTAAAGAGCACCACATCCTCGTCAGTTTAGTTATCGAACAAGGAAATTTGTCCCAACTTGTCCATCCGAAAATGAGTTATGAATCATAGCATCATCGCTCGCTCCGTTTCAGTTACATTGTCGATGTAATATATTTTTGTAAAATTAAATGACATATTTTTTAATATTTAGCTGGACATAATCTTCTTGTTATGTAGATCGGAACTATGTTTTTGCTAATAGCATGGCGTAACAATGTATAGACGATAACAGAAAGGTGTTTGAACTGAACGATAGATCTACAAAATTACACTGTTTACTTCAACTGATCAGTGGGGTCTGCGAATTAGATGAAATAATTTCTCTTGCGCTGGAATTAATTACAATACTTGCAAGAAATGGCAAAAAGTCATAAGTTTACGAAAATTATGTTCGACCAAGGACCTGCGGCTGTCGTTCATATCGAGTATTGTAATTAATATTGTACAACTTATGCCGTTATGTCCGCTAACTTGTGTGAACCATTTTCATTGTATGACTGTTAATAATCGTGTTACCTACCATTGGCAACAAGGCCATAAAATATGACATTTCCATCACCTATTGCCACATAGAAGTCATCGGCAGAAATGAAATAAAATTTTGCCTGAAATTTTGCGATATTTTTTAATGAATAATCGGGTAACCGGCGTCGCAATATTGATTATCAATTGTTAAATTTAGATCGATACAATCTCTTGCACCGTCAGCTTACAGGTCAAATTATTTTCGAATTGCTGTACATTGGAAATTTTCGTTCCAAATGGCTGGCTTATAAATACGATCAGAACTCAGTAGCATCAGCGATAAAAATAAATCTTGTTGTTCACTCATCGATATATTGTTTGTTTATAGGCGATCGAGAAGCATTGTAAAGCTGAAGCTGGCTATTCGGGCATTCGCAGTGTTTACACGGACTCGCCACCGAAGGACGACGTTCAACAGTCGTATTTTCTTGCTGAAACCCTCAAATATTTATATTTGACATTTTCGTCCGACGACGTTATACCGCTCGACCGATGGGTTTTCAATACCGAAGCACATCCGCTTCCAGTTAGGCCGTACGCTGTACACAACGGCGGACCGCAAGACGACAACGATCAGCAGCAACAGATTGACCACAACGCAGTCCTGGCGGCCCCTGGTGGACAACAAGCGTAGCTTTATAGTACATTGAGAGCGTTAGATATTTCGGATAGCCGTTAAACACCTTGCTGGTAGTAAATTTGATATTTGACTATTTTTGGTAAACGACAACATTATATTGGATAATATGCTTCAGTCGGCGTTAGTGCTAATCTGTGATATTTTGATCGAAAGCAGTTCTATTAGCAACAACTTATGATCACAACAGGGATACGGTTTTCAGAGCGATAAGTTTCTGTTATACTGTGATTGGACGTGGCAGTGTTGCCTGAAGGTTCGGTTGCCATTGCGCTATAATTGCATGCTGGTAAGTTTTTGATTAAATCAAAGTTTCGTCAACTCATTTTTGGTGTCGTACGAACCAACATGAACCACTGTCCTTCGTGTATCATGGCTTCCAGTGCCAACGCTTTGCTTGGAAGTCGTAGCCTTGACTGGAGGCAAATTTGCTCGTGCTATAAACACTGGCTGGGTATACCGGTCTCGAATTGGATTCATAACCCAATTGCGACGTATAGTTGGAACGCCGTGATAGATCATTTTTGGTGCCAATTTGAACTTATTTTTTTTTCAGTTGGTTGCTTTCGTAATATCATAGAATTTTTAGCATGATTATGGTCAGCTTGTTGATGTCGTGGAATTGCTGTAACTTTTCGTTATAACGGCAATATTTTTATACGATATACGTTGGTATTTTGTTATTTTACGTCGGCCTGTAATGGTTTGGTAATAATATTAATTTATTGTTTGTTTTCATGATTATATTCAAATGTATCATTATATTTAAATTTTTTTATTGTTGGCCTAATTTGAGGTATTACATTAACAATGTCATGAGGGTACGGCGGTTTTGAAAAAGGGAACAGTGTGGGGACCCATTTTGTGTAATTTATAGTTAGTGGTGGTTTTGTGTGCTGATTAATGTCGTCATGCGTAAATTGCGAAAGCTTTATTAATCTAGCATTAAATGCCGTACATGTGTTTGACGTTCTTGTTCAAATATGCAGTTAGTACACCTTTATCTTGTCATCACTACTGTTAAAGTATTATGCTGTAATAATTTAAAGTATTTATGCTGTAAAAAATTTTCCAACAGAAGTAAATATTTGTTGGGTAACAACAAAGCAGTGTATATTCATCTTCTATTTCAAGTGAGGAATGAAACACCTAAAAACTATCGTTTATCTTTTGGCAAACAGTTGCGAGCGGATATAAAAGCTATTTTTAAATATATTCGTCAAAAGTTAATAGCTTTTGACTTGCTATTCACGAAAATTTTTTCCTGAATGGTTTGGTAATTAAAGTACGCATACTACCGCAACACTTGTTTAAGTTGTTGCTCATTCAACCCTGGTCGTGGTGAATATATGCACGGGCTCAAATCTTTCTCCACTTTTCGATCAAGGTTGCACCTCAGTTTTTTCTTAGCGCCCTGTCCCACTTCTGAGTAGCGTGCTACGGCCCTGAATATATGCAAAATTTATTTAATCTAAAGGAAGCAGTGTTCACGGTTCACTTCTTTTCACTCAGGAGTAATGCAACAGCGAATATGTATATATATTATATTGCGAGTACTATAATTATTGCTTATGGGCAATCGGTAATATTTGAAAGCGGTTTCTTCGTTTTAGTTTGTGTACAGACTTTGCTTTGAACTCCTGAAAACCAGACCGTCCTTTACGAATGTAGTAACCGTTTTTAGAACGCGGGCATGTTTAGTACTGTTTTATTTTTTATTCAGTAAAATTTCTACATTTAGATCACTTGTGCTTTTACTGCTTGCTATATACAATCTGTAATACTTACCTATTATACTAATAGTTTTGTTGTATTTGAATGCGGCTTTTACTAAGTATGGTAACTATTGACATTATTATCATAGGCAGTTGTTGACCGCTCGGCGTATGATGAAATAAGCGTACATTTTACCGTAGAGCAAAAGATTAAACTTTAATTTAAATAAATTGTAATAGGTGTTGTGCTATACGTACTTCATCGGTATGAATAACTGAAGTCGTACTGCATGACTGAAAGTCACGCAAGCTGACCAACTGTGAGCTGTGTTGCGTCTGTTGTTCTGTTCATAAAGGTTCCGCGAAAACCATGCGACCGGCAAAGTACGTTGAAAAGTGCAGCTTTGCCCACGAAACAGCGTTAAACTCAACGCTGCTCAGCGAACAACGTTTTAAAGCGACAATACCAAAGAGGTTTTAATGTCCATAGTTGCTGAGAAATTAAGGGAATGAACTTATAGTTACAATTTTGAAAAGGAAGTAATTTAACAATTTACTGATTCCGAAAAAGCGTGCGAGCGGTAACGCGCTTTCAAAAGTGCGGTATTGCGGGCGTACGCTGCTCAATGAATAAAGTTTTGAAACGACAATATTAAATAGGCTTTAATATCCATTGCTGAGAAATTAGGAGAAAGAACTTTTAGTGACTATGTAGAATAGGAAGTATTTTAGAATTTTTAAAAGTATTTATTAGCATGGTTTTTCCTAGAAACTTTATTATAATATAGTTAATGAATAAGTGGACTGTTCGGCAAGCGATTATATTTGTTAAACTTAATATATATTATATGCTATTAGATTTTATTCATAACATAACAATTGGTGTGGACAAGAAGCGTTGCTTTTTGGTTGGCCAAATGTCGGTCAGTTCAGTAGCATGCCTTGTTTTGTATCTGGTGTAGATTTATAACCACTGCGTTTTGATGTTTTGTGAATCCGACTATCGGGCGAACAATATAAATAAGAAATGGAAGATGGATCGTTGGTCATGGGTCGCCTTTTTCGTTGTGTCACCGTCGGTCGTGGCTCATATTGTTATGGCTTCACTCAGACGTGGTAAATTAGTACTTCGTTATCCGTGTCGTTCACTTTACATATTTGATGAAAAGGCACTATCACATAAGCAATACTGCATGACCGTAGAATTTTTCATTTTACCTACATTCAATAATTTTGGCACATATTAGTTGGAGTAGCGTAAAGTGTTCTTTATGATGCATTAAATAGAGTTTTTAATTGATAAAGTAATAGTTTTCAAAGATGATATATTTTTACTAAGCATGCATTCGCCTATGAGTTTATTTTTTGTTAATTTTAGCTGCACGAAACCATTAACATAACAAGAAGCCACACGCTCTGTCGAAAACAAATGCGTGTTTATACAGTTGAGATATTAGTGTTTCAGAATTTTACTGATCTTTTAGAATGCGTAGCAATGTCGCTGATTCGAAGTTTAAAACTAATACCACATTGTTTACTTAATGAACAACTCCACACAAAAAAACAATGACAACACAGTTTTAGCAACGTTTTCACCAAGAGTTTTTCCACGTTAAATTGTGTAACTTAGACACTGTATGCATGCTAATGATATGGTAGGTCGCATTATTTTGACACAATAGATATATTTTCGATATAGCGAAAAAGTTGGGAGGCAATTTTACGTAGGATTTTTTAAGATTTAAAATATTGGAAATTTTAGTAATAATTTGATCCTACAGTTTTTATAATTGACACTTACCCCACAAAAATGAAATACATGTTTAGCCAGCAAGGTTGCAATATTGATTTGGCAAAGTTACCGTATGCTCTACTGCACCATTAGAGCAGTGAAGAACTATATTTTGAATTTTTTATATTGGCTATCCGGTACTAAAAATTGCAACCCGCAGCTTCATGTTTTTGATTTATGGCAGTTTATATTCTCTGCTTGCAGTAACTGCAATTTTAAACTTAGATAATTGTTGTAAATCCGAGTTGTGGTAACTGTGCAATTCTATTTTTGCCACTGGATATAGGTTTCATGGATCAGTTGCCCAAGAGTAATTAGATCTTGTAAGAACAAATTGTAAATATTATGTGTAAGGCTAACTAATAATATGCACGTGTACATAAAATAATTGTTACTCAGTCGTAAAATTTTGGATTTTTCATGGTCAAAACATACATTCATGAGAACAAGAAACTGCAATGTGACAAAGAACTTTTCTCTACGCAGTGCTTTTTAACAATTCCAATACGAGACAATGATATAAACAAAACATGGACACTTTAGTGGCTTTCATATTGGTGGATCAATTTTGTTGCTAGCACTAGAGTTTATCGTTCTGGTGGGTCACTGGTGGATCGCTATTTTCCCGTGGGTCATAGATGGGTCCGGAAAACATTGGGTCACCGTGGGTTGTGAGTACTCCTAACTGACCCATGACCGTTTCTGATATATATAAAGGTTCCGTTCAAAAATACTGTTTAGCCAGGTGTTTCCTGGACGACAAATTAGAATAATGCGTTTTCAGCAATAATATAATAAATTCAAAAATTGTTCTGATTCAATTAGGAGACCAATTTTATGGGGAATGCAGTTGTACGTAGTTTCAACACAGATCAAATAGCACTTCTTGGGTCAGGCGCAGATGGTTTACATTCTTAGTAGTTATTTGGGTGAATTTTAGTTCAATTGGACGGTAACGTAAACACTAATTAAACCAAGGGCGAGTGGGAATATAGTGCAAACACGAGAGCTGAACATTTAATTGCATAACTGCTGGTGTCACAAAGTGTATATTAATCAGTGCAATAAT
>JASANE010024087.1:0-12335 GCA_030248225.1 Trileptium ribeirensis | reverse complement strand
TGTTCTGTCGTTCTTCGTTCAGTTACGTGCTGCTTTGCCACGAGTTCACGATCCGGCAATTGAGGTCACCGAATGAGTCAGTGTCGGAACTGGGTAAACCAGCTCAACCGCATTGTCATTGGTTCAAGGAAGAGCACGAGTTCACGATCCGGCAATTGAGGTCAGCGAATGAGTCAGTGTCGGAACTGGGTCAGACCCAGCTCACCGCATGTGTCATTGGTTCAAGGAAGAGCACGAATTCAGCGATCCGGCAGTTGAGGTCAGCGAATGAGTCAGTGTGGGAACTGGGTCAGACCAGCTCAACCGCACGTGTAATTGGTTCAAGGAAGAGACACGAGTTCACGATACGGCAATTGAGGTCACAGAATGAGTCAGTGTCGGAACTGGGTCGAACCCAGCTCAACCGCATTTGTCATTGGTTCAAGGAAGAGCACGAATTCACGATCCGCGCGGGATGGAGGTCAGCAGAATGAGTCAGTGTCGGAACTGGGTCGGCAGCCTCGACGCATGTGTTATTGGTTCAAGGAAGAGCACGAGTTCACGATCCGGCAATTAAGGTCACCAGAATGAGTCAGTGTCGGAACTGGGTCAAACGCAGCTGAACCGTCATGTGTTATTGGTTCAAGGAAGAGCACGAGTTCACAATCCGGCAATTAACTGAGGTCAGCCGCTCAACCGCATGTGTCATTGTTCAAGGAAGAGCACGAGTTCACGATCCGGCAATTAACTGGGTAGGATCAGCTTCAACCGCATGTGTTATTGGTTCAAGGAAGAGCACGAGTTCACGATTGCGGCACTTGAGGTCAGCGAATGAGTCAGTGTCGGAACTCGGTCAGACCAGCTGAGACCGCATGTGTTCATTGGTTCAAGGAAGAGCACGAGTTCTCACGATCCGGCAATTGATGGGTCAGACCAGCTCAACCGCATGTGTCATTGTAAAGGAAGAGCACGAGTTCACGATCCGGCAATAACTGGGTCAGATCCAGGCTGGACCGCATGTGTTATTGGTTAGAGGAAGAGCACGACTTCACCGGATCCGGCAATTGAGGTCAACGAATGAGTCAGTGTCGGAACTGGGTCAGACCAGCTCAACCGCATGTGTTATTGGTTAGAGGAAGAGCCCGAGTTTCCACGATCCGGCAATTGAGGTCAGCCGAATGAGTCAGTGTTGGAACTCGGTTCGAACCCAGCCGCTCACCCGCATGTGTCGTGGATCGGAGAGGCGCCGAGCACGATCCGGCAATTGAGGTCAGCGAATTCATCAGTGTCGGAACTCGGTAAGACCAGCTCAACCGCATGTGTTATTGGTTCAAGGAAGAGCACGAGTTCACGATCCGAGCCACTTGAAGATCACAGAATGAGTCATCGTCGGAACTGGGTCAAACCAGCTCAACCGCATGTGTCATTGGTTCAAGGAAGAGCACGAGTTCACGATCCGGCAATTGAGGTCAGCGAATGAGTCAGTGTCGGAACTGGGTCAAACCAGCTCAACCGCATGTGTTATTGGTTCAAGGAAGAGCACGAGTTCACGATCCGGCAATTGAGGTCAGGAAGAGTCAGGTCGGAACTGAGTCAGTGTGGGAACTGGGTAAGGAAGAGGAGGAGGAAGAGGGGCAAATGAGTGTCGGAACTGGGTCAGACCAGCTCAACCGCATGTGTTATTGGTTCAAGGAAGAGCACGAGTTCACGATCCGGCAATTGAGGTCACAGAATGAGTCAGTGTCGGAACTGGGTCAAACCAGCTCAACCGCATTGGTAATTGGTTCAAGGAAGAGCACCGAATTCACGAATCCGGCAATTGAGATCAGCGCAAATGAGTCAGTGTCGGAACTCGGTCAGACCAGCTGCAACCGCTTGTGTTATTGGTTCTAGGAAGAGCACGACTTCACGATCCGGCAATTGAGGTCAGCGAATGAGTCAGTGTCGGAACTGGGTCAGACCAGCTCAACCGCATGTGTCATTGGTTCAAGGAAGAGCACGAGTTCACGATCCGGCAATTGAGGTCACAGAATGAGTCAGTGTCGGAACTGGGTCAAACCAGCTCAACCGCATGTGTGATTGGTTCAAGGAAGAGAGCGAGTTCTCGATCCGGCAATTGAGGTCAGCGAATGAGTCAGTGTCGGAACTGGGGCAGGGAGGTGGGTCGTGTGTCATTGGTCAAGGAAGAGCACAGAGTACACATCCGGCATTGAGGTCACAGAATGAGTCAGTGTCGGAACTGGGTCAAACCAGCTCAACCGCATGTGGTATTGGTTCAAGGAAGAGCACGAGTTCACGATCCGGCAATTGAGGTCAGCAGAATGAGTCAGTGTCGGAACTGGGTCAAGACCAGCTAGACCGCATTGTTATTGGTTCAAGGAAGAGCACCAATTCTACGATCCGGCAATTGAGGTCAGCGAATGAGTCAGTGTCGGAACTGGGTCAGACCAGCTCAACCGCATGTGTCATTGGTTCAAGGAAGAGCACGAGTTCACGATCCGGCACTTGAGGTCAGCGAATTGAGTCAGTGTCGGAACTGGGTCAGACCGAGCTCAACCGCATGTGTCATTGGTTCAAGGAAGAGCACGAAGAGCACCAGTTCACGATCCGGCAATTGAGGTCAGCGAATGAGTCAGTGTCGGAACTGGGTCAAACCAGCTCAACCGCATGTGTCATTGGTCCAAGGAAGAGCACGAGTTCACGATCCGGCAATTGAGGTCAGCGAATGAGTCAGTGTCGGAACTCGGTCAGACCAGCTCAACCGCATGTGTTATTGGTTGGGGGGGCAAGGAAGAGCACGAGTTCACGATCCGGCAATTGAGGTCAGCGAATGAGTCAGTGTCGGAACTGGGTCAAACCAGCTCACCCGCAACCGCATGTGTCATTGGTTCAAGGAAGAGCACGAAGGTTCTGGGTGACGCTCGTGTGGTGGGGAGCGGTGGGGAGATGTCGTGTCTCTGGTTGGAGAGGACTTCACGATCCGGCAATTGAGGTCAGCGAATGAGTCAGTGTCGGAACTGGGTCAAACCAGCTCAACCGCATGTGTAATTGGTTCAAGGAAGAGCACGACTTCACGATCCGGCAATTGAGGTCAGCGAATGAGTCAGTGTCGGAACTGGGTCAAACCAGCTCAACCGCATTTGTCATTGGTTCAAGGAAGAGCACGAATTCACGATCCGGCAATTGAGGTCAGCGAATGAGTCAGTGTCGGAACTCGGTCAAACCAGCTCATCCGCATGCGCTTTCTCATCGGTTAAGGAAGAGCACGCCTTCACGATCCGGCAATTGAGGTCAGCGAATGAGTCAGTGTCGGAACTGGGTCAAACCAGCTCAACCGCATGTGTCATTGGTTCAAGGAAGAGCACGAGTTCACGATCCGGCAATTGAGGTCAGCGAATGAGTCAGTGTCGGAACTCGGTCAGACCAGCTCAACCGCATGTGTCATTGGTTCAAGGAAGAGCACGAGTTCACGATCCGGCAATTGAGGTCACAGAATGAGTCAGTGTCGGAACTGGGTCAAACCAGCTCAACCGCATTTGTCATTGGTTCAAGGAAGAGCACGAATTCACGATCCGGCAATTGAGGTCAGCGAATGAGTCAGTGTCGGAACTGGGTCAGACCAGCTCAACCGCATGTGTTATTGGTTCAAGGAAGAGCACGACTTCACGATCCGGCAATTGAGGTCAGCGAATGAGTCAGTGTCGGAACTGGGTCAGACCAGCTCAACCGCATGTGTCATTGGTTCAAGGAAGAGCACGAGTTCACGATCCGGCAATTGAGGTTACAGAATGAGTCAGTGTCGGAACTGGGTCAAACCAGCTCAACCGCATTTGTCATTGGTTCAAGGAAGAGCACGACTTCACGATCCGGCAATTGAGGTCAGCGAATGAGTCAGTGTCGGAACTGGGTCAGACCAGCTCAACCGCATGTGTCATTGGTTCAAGGAAGAGCACGAGTTCACGATCCGGCAATTGAGGTCAGCGAATGAGTCAGTGTCGGAACTGGGTCAAACCAGCTCAACCGCATGTGTCATTGGTTCAAGGAAGAGCACGAGTTCACGATCCGGCAATTGAGGTCAGCGAATGAGTCAGTGTCGGAACTGGGTCAGACCAGCTCAACCGCATGTGTTATTGGTTCAAGGAAGAGCACGAATTCACGATCCGGCAATTGAGGTCAGCGAATGAGTCAGTGTCGGAACTCGGTCAGACCAGCTCACCCGCATTTGTCATTGGTTCAAGGAAGAGCACGACTTCACGATCCGGCAGTTGAGGTCAGCGAATGAGTCAGTGTCGGAACTGGGTCAGACCAGCTCAACCGCATGTGTCATTGGTTCAAGGAAGAGCACGACTTCACGATCCGGCAATTGAGGTCAGCGAATGAGTCAGTGTCGGAACTGGGTCAGACCAGCTCAACCGCATGTGTCATTGGTTCAAGGAAGAGCACGAGTTCACGATCCGGCAATTGAGGTCAGCGAATGAGTCAGTGTCGGAACTGGGTCAGACCAGCTCAACCGCATGTGTTATTGGTTCAAGGAAGAGCACGAGTTCACGATCCGGCAATTAACTGGGTCAGACCAGCTCAACCGCATGTGTCGTTGGTTCAAGGAAGAGCACGAGTTCACGATCCGGCAATTGAGGCAGCGAATGAGTCAGTGTCGGAACTGGATCAGACCAGCTCAACCGCATGTATCACCGGTTTAAAAGTTCTAACTAGTTCCTGACCCAGATCCAAGTCTGGAACAAAACGTAAATCGACCTTACCTGGTGACGAAGCTCTTCGTCGCGACGGTGACAAATCTTTCATCGAAAATTTGTTATTGCTCCCTGAAACAAAAAAATAACGACTATATAAATGATAAACACCTCAATCTAGAATAACCATGTTGAGCTAGGTGGTCCATCTTGCCAGTGGCGCACCACGCAGAGGGGGTCTGCATTGGCATACACCCCCACCCCCTCCAGTTTTCACACGACTGGGTTTCCGTATACTTAAGATTTTGCTGAATTTTCCAGAATTTTTTTAAAGTTTCCCTATTTTTGTCAATATGCGCTAATTTTGCAAAATTTTCCAATTGTTTTGCGTGTATCTTCGGCGCTTGGGACGCTGGGCTAATGTTGATTGGAGAGGGTCCGACAATTAGAGGCTAACCTTTTACCCCTTATCCCATAACTCTCAGCTAGGGTGGCGTGCCCTTTAGTCTTGCTATCGACTATACCCGGTGGTTCTTTCCCGAAGGTTATAGCTGCAGGAGCTATACCTAATATCGTTCAAGAGTTAGTTGGAAATGCTGACCACATAAGTAACTTGAAAGATCATAGCAACGTCTGGCCTGGTTCAAACAGTTACCGACCGGATTTAAAAAAACCGTTGTTCCTAACATTTATAACATCTAAAAACGTTTATAAGAAGCTGCTGGTTCAACCGACCCCCCCCAGAAATTGGGGGTCCGACCTACCCCCAGAACCTTGGGTGGTCAGGACGAAAACGACTGTATCTTCAAACACGGGCTAACATTAAAGTGCAGGGGAGTGTCATACTCTTCTCTAATGCACTCTTGGTATTAGGAATACCCACGTTTCTTAGCTATAATTTATACCCATTAGGTCATGAGGCAAATAAGCTCTTTACAATAGTAGTTTGAAAAATGCAATTGCAAGGGCAAAAACAAATGAATACTATACTCATAGGCTAGGGGTTAATCCTAAGGGCCATATCTAGTACGCTATATTTACCCTCTACCTGAAGGTCGACAGCTGACCTCAGCCCCCAATACGGCTGAGCCGCGTCCAAAATTTTAGCAATTTATTAGCAAAATTACAAAAATTCCAAATGAAAATGGGAAAATGGGAAAATGTGGAAAATTATAAGCATAGAACAAGTAAAAGCCTTTAGTTACCCGTCCTGACTATATTCCATTCTCGCCGTGCACTCCCCTGCGAGCCGAGGAACATTAGGCATGTACGTAGCATAAATGTAGTGTCCAATGTTTGTAATAACCTTCGTCATTGACCCAGAATATTGCTATGGGATGGGCACATTAACCCAGGGGCGCGTACCCAGAATATTGCTAAGGGAGGGGAACATTGCCGCAGAGGCGCGCACCAAGAAAATTACTAAGGGAGGAGCACATTGACGCAGGGGTGCGCACCCAGGATATTGCTAAGGGACAGACGCATTGACCCAGGGGCGCGCGCCCAGAAGTTTGTTAAGAGAGTGGCACATTGACGCAGGGGCGCGCACCCAGGATATTGCTAAGGGACAGGGGCATTGACCCAGGGCGCGCACCCAGAATACTGCTTAGCGAACTGCCTGGTTAAAATTTTGTGCTGAAGGACGGTACAAATTGGCACGTTTTTGATACTAGAGAATAAAAAATTGTATCAAGAGACCAAACAGGACCCGAAAACAGGAAGCTAAGTGGTAGCCCGTGTTCCCCCTGCCACCTCCCCCCCACAAGTGCGCTATTGCATTGACCCTTATCAATTTGTCTTACATTTTACTGACGGATATGACCTGTTATATCAATTTTATATTTCAAAGACAGAACAAAAATCTTAACTAAGTTTTTTTAGAAACTCTTCATGTTCAAAATGCTCGTTAAGATTGCTGATATCGTTGAAGCAGACACATCAATTATATTTTTATGAAATGTGTGGTTATGACATTGGTCTAATGTGAAGTTAAAAACGATATTTGTATGAAAGTTTAAAACTTTACATGTGAAAATGTTATAATTCATATAATTTATGTTTAACACAAATTTTACCATTTTTGTACCAAATATCACTAAATTTGTTAATACCCATAAAACATTTGTTAGAGGCGATTAACGAACTTCAAAGAGTTTACGTCCGGAATCAGATTAAACTCTGATCTTATTATGAATATAACATGGTAATACGTTGATCGATTTGGCTCAAGTTTGCACAATGTATACATTGTTGGGCCCATGTCAATTTTAGGGGCCGGACGTTATAACGTTAGCAAAAAGAATAGCTTAGAGCAGGGGGTTCAAGGAACGGCAGCGCCCTGATTTAAGCTTAGTTTATTACATGACTCATATAGGGACCTTAGCTTAGGCTAAGACTAAAGGCTTAGCATATCGAGAACTGCATGGCATGCATTATACTTCGGCCCCTAAGTTGACATAGCTCCATTGTTGTATCTACTTTCGCTGAATATGTGATCGCACAGGATACACGCAGCAGTAGTGTTGCCACTGTGTCTATCCTCTCCCTATACTATACACTAAGAAACATGGATTCCAGCATGTGCCCAGCCAGGAACTTTTCAAAAGGTGGTGGCACTGGATGTCCTAGGTATGGCACAGCTTAACCAAATGTGGTGCACCAAAACGACCACTTCGCTTTTCGGTCATCCTTCACCGTGGGGCGGGGAGCGTGGACGATGACGCGGGGGAATGTTCTCCCCAGACAGCTCCACTGGATTCAAATACCAAACTCTATCAATCAATCTGTTAAGAGAAAAATTTGTGACATTTACATTTACCATCTATAACCGGGCAACGTCTTGTCTAATATGAATTTTATTTTCACAGATATTTCTCCACTGTAGTACGTTGATGATGGCACCATCCTTCAATAAGAGAAAAACTGAGAACATTATATATTCGGGGATCCATTATCCATATTGGAACGGTTTGGTTGCACTGATTTAGCCAAAAATTTTATAGCGCATACTAGCGGGCCTGTCTAAGCCGCTTATCCATTGATACTGTTCTGCAGCAAGTCTATTTTTCTTTCTGAGTGTTTTGTGGCTTTTCTGACAACTAATATAAAGCAGAAATCAGAGCTGTTGAGCTTATGGTCCCTTTGAAGCATCTAGTTTATGTACCAAAAATGAACAAACCTGGCCAAACATAAAAACATAAAGACACCATAAGCTATAATAATTGATTATGCAATTGGTGTAAACTTCGCCTGTTTCAAACACTCAAACCTCTACATGAGTTGTGAATAGCAGTCAAAATCAATAAAATACAAGCTTTTAATGCGGTGTTTACGTTACAAAGGATCACCCATATGGAAGTTTTGTCCACCCTGTGTGTCTCTATCACTATCCCAAATATTGTGTCTTCGACACTATAGCGTATCCGAAGCTATTTTAAGATGATGTGCATACACGGCAATACAGTTTTCAATTTAAAAAACTAAACTCACCGTCACTTTCGTTTGCGTCGAACGACAATTGCAGATGTTCAGCGGGATTAGAAGATGTAGCTGTCTGCCAAGTTGCAGAGCTGCTGGTCACACAAATTTCAGGTACCGAGCTAATTTCTTCGACCTCAGGCGACGAAGTTGATGGCTGTTGCTTTGGATGACGCTCCGGATAATATCCCAGTTTGCGGTCGGGCTTACGGATTCCCGGTTTGCTTTTAGATACGACGGCAATTCGGCTAGCTTTGTAATGAGACGAGTTTGCTGCTCCTATTCTCGAACGGGTACTGCCCGAATGTTCCGACACTCTGATTTGCTCCGATGGACCAGGCATATTAGTCCCGATCACAATTGTCCAAGGCGGTAAATTGTTTGATGAGGGTAAATCGGGGCCACTCAGTGAAGAGCTAGTAGCATCGGCTACAGTAGGTGTTACTTCGTCTGATATTGGGCTAGCCAGGGGGGCGTTAGTCACAGCTCTATTTCGGGTCGTCTCTTCGTTGTGCCGGGATTGCGCATAAGAAGACATTTCAAATTGGCGCTCGTGGCTATGGCATTGCGGCAATGACGGTTGATCTTGTTGATCTTCGAACTCTTCCGGCTCCGACTCTGACGACATAAGTGTTATTGTTGGCAGTTCTTCGATACTTGATAGCAATCCTGAGTGAAGTTCCTCGTTGTCGTTGTCGACCTGATAGTTTCTTGAAGTTTTCGAGCATCTGCGGTTATTTTCAGCAGTCAATCCTTCCTGAGATTTGGTTAATTTTCTCGTTTGTCGTTTCGGTATTATTTCGGTGGTCAATTCCCTGCAAGTATCGCTTGGTCGCTCACTACAACAAACTGTACCCGTGGATGTGTCAACACTTATCGAACCGGATTCGGAATCCGAAAGGATAGGAATCAATCGTGGGTCTATCGTTCCAACTGTTGTCTCCATATTTTGAGCTTTGGATAATAATTGGCTGACTGGACAATTGGTTCCATGACCGTTTTCATCTAAAATTCGACCATGGCTTTCATTTTTAGCCTTTATGTCCCTATTCCACTCATTAGGTTGGACTGCATGAGGGATACTTTCATTAGCAAAGCTAGGCATATCAGTTGCACATGCGGATGATTTTTCTGATTCGCTGCTTCGAATCATCAGTTCGAACTCAAGATTTGTGGTTGGGGCCTTGGAGGTTTTAGCTGAAGAACCATGGAAGGCCTTGGCGCCCTTCGAAGATGCGGTTGACGAACCGGATGTATTCATTTCATCGATAAAACCAATTTGACTTTGATCGACTGAGTGGGAAGTGGGCATTGTCGCAGCTGCCCTCTCGGATAGGCTGACGGTTGTGCAACATGGCGTCGAATATGTCGACGGGATCAAACTTGGACCTGAAGAACTTGATTTCGCAGTTGAAAATGGAATGTTACCCGGAATTAAGCCGGTACGTCGATAATGGGACGAATGTTCGTCCTTTTTGGAAATTTTCGTCCGCTTTTTCATTTTTATTTAGCTTCTAAACTTCCTTTCTTGTTTTTTTGTTTATATGATAATGATACTTAATGTTTTTTACGACATGATAGTCATATACAGCCTAAATATGATGGTAATGACCATAGCTTTGGAGCAGGTTGCTCAGAAAAGCTTTACGTTATAATGTTAGAAAAAGAACCGCTTAGATTGGGGTTCGGGGACGGCAGAACCCCGACTTAGGCTTAGGCTTAGTGTATGTCTCATATAACGACGTTAGCTTAGGATTAGGCTTAGTATGTTGACAACGGCATGGTCTGCGTTTTATTTACGCCCTCTGAGTTACTTTGGCATTAGCCTTTATGTTAAACGAAGTGAAAAATGTTTGAAACTCTGTGATTATTATATTTTAAAAGTACTATTTCGCTCACTAAAATATTGAAATGGTTGAGATTAAGCCTGGTATAGTACATCGAATGTTGATCTTTATCGAAAGAAATCAACATAATAACTTAAAATAAAATCAAACCCAGCGATAATTGACACAAGGAAGCGACAACGCTTTGCGACTGGAATAGTCCAAGTGACACCACGTTCGACTATGAACTGAGATCATCACTGTACATGCGGTAAAACATTAAATAGCGTTTCAGCAGCGCGAAATTTTCTATACAAAAATTAGTTTAAATTGCTAGTTACTTTACGTACTATGGGTTTTAAAATCAAACGCAAGGATTTTGCGGATCCAACCATCACCGAGTTTGCGAAAACCCATAGAAATAAATCACAGATCCAAATAATGAAAGGCTTGGGCTTTAGGGTTTGGGTGAGCTTTAAGATTAGGTTTTCACATAAATGGACATAGCGCACTAATTTATTAACGAGTTCCGTTAATTTTCACACTATATTCGGCTCGTCAATGCGGTTCATATGTGAAATTATACATTTATTGACAAAAATTTTTTCCCCAAAATTTTGGGTACTTAAGGGCACCAATAGTAACCCCAAAAAAGCCGAAAACAATCATAAATATGACCGAAATAGGCATGCTTCCATTTTAACTCCTCGTACTGAATCAAATGGTAATAAAATTATCCCTGTTACTTCAAAATTGACAAATTTCGGGCTTGAAGGGGTTAACCGATAAGACCCAAACTTTAATACGGGGTAACGCCAACATATAACATCGGCACCGCAATTTGAAAATTTTACTCCACTATTACTCAAATCCGTTAATCCAGACTTTCCACGATTTCTAATGCACTTCCACGATTGTAGCATTCATAATTAATGTCTACTGTTATATCTTAGAATAATAACCACGGCTAAGTATCGCTATTTTGAGTTATTCCATGAATACATGAGAGAAAAGCATGACACTTGCCTGCACTTTAATACGGTGTTGGATATTATGGAAGAGTATAACACTTACCTAAGCGGTGTTAGTTACTACTAGAGTTGTCAATCCTACAACCTCGTTTACTGGTGGACCCTCCGCCTGTTATTGGACAAGCCGGCCAGAAGTGAACCCAGAGTCTCACATTCTTTCATTTAATGTCTCACATTCTTCCCACTCTAAGAAAACTAG
Source organism: Trileptium ribeirensis (assembly GCA_030248225.1). Taxonomy (NCBI): domain Eukaryota; kingdom Metazoa; phylum Nematoda; class Enoplea; order Enoplida; family Thoracostomopsidae; genus Trileptium; species Trileptium ribeirensis. The sequence goes on along the minus strand of JASANE010024087.1, from coordinate 1,132 downwards.
TGGTTAATCTGTTTTAAACCTCACAAATAAAAGGGGTTAGGTCGAAAAGTCCCGTACCGTCTAACAGCGGTGAAGAGAGAACTGCAGGAAATAAAGTGTTATCTTCCTTGACAGTCTTGGTAATGTCAATACGAATAGGTTGCCATAAATAATTCATTTTGATCATTTAGATTAATGCTCCTTATTCAAAGCTGACACAGAAAGATTTCAGCGTAGTTCTAAAAGGAATGTCGATGATAGTCGAATCATGCTGAAGAGTGTTCAGCCGTGTTCGCACGCTCAAACTTTTTGCTCATATTGTAATCTCAAAATTTGAGCTCAGAATTTAATCAAATCCTGATGAAAATTTATCGGTAATTTTCACAGGAAAATTGCGATATTTCAAAATTTGAGATCAAAATTAATTAGCTCAAACTTTTCAGACAATGCATCTGGTCGATGATTGACTACGGGAATATCCCTGAAAAGTTTGAAAAGTGCTCACGTACTCAAACTTACCAAAAATGCAAGAAAAATTTTGAGCAGAAAGTTTGAGCGTACGAACACGCTTTTACACTCCTCAGCTATGCATTATTAACACTCCGGTAAGTCTTGGTCGACTTTGCCTCTTATTAACAACTCTCCAGGTTTTTGACCCACTTGGTGGGACTCAAACATGACTACCCCGCTCATGTTCTTAGACAACCAAATGTTGCACACCACCCATGTTCTTCGATCACTACTTCAGTCGAACCCCCAGGTTCATGAACCATTAGTCCATACCTGTAGGGACCTCAATAGGTTGGCGAAAACGACCGCGATGTGCTGTCGGTGTTAATAAGACAACGCTAAAAAGTGTCACACCCTTAAACAGAGTCCACTATTGTCGGCTAAACATATATTTTAGTCAAAAATAAATTTTGGAATATAGAAAAATTTACAAAAATTCCCCTATGAAGTACAGAAATAAATAAATTTTTTTATCATTTGTATTTGAACACCAAGTTGAAAGTTTTTACACATATATAGCTTAGCTTGCCATAAATATTTAGATTTCTTTTTTTTTCTTGAAACTATATTTTAGGTTTATTCAAACTGTTCGAGCCGTACAAAATTGTTCTACTAAAATTCGAAGTACGATAAGAGCATAATT
>JASANE010024086.1:0-27876 GCA_030248225.1 Trileptium ribeirensis | reverse complement strand
GTAATTTTTACACTAGTTTTGTTCTATGGCAAATTTAGCCTGACTAGTTTTCGCCTGAGAAATAATTAACACCTCAGAATAATTTATTACCTGCCGCCAAATTCGGCCAGAAACGAAATTTTAAAGATAACGTTTTAATATATCACGATTGGCATGGCAGTACCGTTATACCATAAATATTCCAAAAGTTACTGTTACTGAAATTTTAATAATGGAACTATCCTTGATATTGGTAATTTTTACACTAGTTTTGTTCTATGGCAAATTTAGCCTGACTAGTTTTCGCCTGAGAATAATTAACACCTCAGAATAATTTATTACCTGCCGCCAAATTCGGCCAGAAACGAAATTTTAAAGATAACGTTTTAATATATCACGATTGGCATGGCAGTACCGTTATACCATAAATATTCCAAAAGTTACTGTTACTGAAATTTTAATAATGGAACTATCCTTGATATTGGTAATTTTTACACTAGTTTTGTTCTATGGCAAATTTAGCCTGACTAGTTTTCGCCTGAGAATAATTAACACCTCAGAATAATTTATTACCTGCCGCCAAATTCGGCCAGAAACGAAATTTTAAAGATAACGTTTTAATATAACACGATTGGCATGGCAGCACCGTTATACCATAAATATTCCAAAAGTTACTGTTACTGAAATTTTAATAATGGAACTATCCTTGATATTGGTAATTTTTACACTAGTTTTGTTCTATGGCAAATTTAGCCTGACTAGTTTTCGCCTGAGAATAATTAACACCTCAGAATAATTTATTACCTGCCGCCAAATTCGGCCAGAAACGAAATTTTAAAGATAACGTTTTAATATATCACGATTGGCATGGCAGTACCGTTATACCATAAATATTCCAAAAGTTACTGTTACTGAAATTTTAATAATGGAACTATCCTTGATATTGGTAATTTTTACACTAGTTTTGTTCTATGGTTCTGCTGCGAGTTTTCATTTTCATAGTGGCCTAGAAATAATTAAGCACCTCAGAAAAATAATTATTACCCTCGCCAAATTCGGCCAGAAAACGAAATTTTAAAGATAAGTTTTAGTATAACACGATTTGGCGGATGGCATGGCGTACGTTTCAGAAATATTCCAAAAGTTTCTGAAATTTTAATAACAGAAGTTATCCTCATATTGGTAATTTTTACACTAGTTTTGTTCATGGCAAATTTAGCCTAACTAGTTTTCGCCTGAGAATAATTAACACCTCAGAATAATTTAGTACCTGCCGCCAAATTCGGCCAGAAACGAAATTTTAAAGATAACGTTTTAATATATCACGATTGGCATGGCAGTACCGTTATGCCATAAATATTCCAAAAGTTACTGTTACTGAAATTTTAATAATGGAACTATCCTTGATATTGGTAATTTTTACACTAGTTTTGTTCTATGGCAAATTTAGCCTGACTAGTTTTCGCCTGAGTGGTTGTTGTGTGGTGGGTTGGTTTTTTTTTTTTTTTTTTTGTTTTGTGTTTTTTGTTTTTGGTTTTGCTATTGTTTCCTAAATAATTAACACCTCAGAATAATTTATTACCTGCCGCCAAATTCGGCCAGAAACGAAATTTTAAAGATAACGTTTTAATATAACACGATTGGCATGGCAGTACCGTTATACCATAAATATTCCAAAAGTTACTGTTACTGAAATGGGTTTGTTGTTTGTTTGTTTTTGTTTGTTTTTTTCTTGGTTTTGTGTTTTTTTTGGGTGTTTTTTTTGTTTTTTTAATAATGGAACTATCCTTGATATTGGTAATTTTTACACTATTTTTGTTCTATTGCATATTTATCTTTTTGAGTTTTCGTCTGAGTAGATTTATTACCTAAGAATAATTTATTACCTGCCGCCAAATTCGGCCAGAAACGAAATTTTAAAGATAACGTTTTAATATAACACGATTGGCATGGCAGTACCGTTATACCATAAATATTCCAAAAGTTACTGTTACTGAAATTTTAATAATGGAACTATCCTTGATATTGGTAATTTTTACACTAGTTTTGTTTCTATGGCAAATTTAGCCTGACTAGTTTTCGCCTGAGAATAATTAACACCTCAGAATAATTTATTACCTGCCGCCAAATTCGGCCAGAAACGAAATTTTAAAGATAACGTTTTAATATATCACGATTGGCATGGCAGTACCGTTATACCATAAATATTCCAAAAGTTACTGTTACTGAAATTTTAATAATGGAACTATCCTTGATATTGGTAATTTTTACACTAGTTTTGTTCTATGGCAAATTTAGCCTGACTAGTTTTCGCCTGAGAATAATTAACACCTCAGAATAATTTATTACCTGCCGCCAAATTCGGCCAGAAACGAAATTTTAAAGATAACGTTTTAATATATCACGATTGGCATGGCAGTACCGTTATACCATAAATATTCCAAAAGTTACTGTTACTGAAATTTTAATAATGGAACTATCCTTGATATTGGTAATTTTTACACTAGTTTTGTTCTATGGCAAATTTAGCCTGACTAGTTTTCGCCTGAGAATAATTAACACCTCAGAATAATTTATTACCTGCCGCCAAATTCGGCCAGAAACGAAATTTTAAAGATAACGTTTTAATATATCACGATTGGCATGGCAGTACCGTTATACCATAAATATTCCAAAAGTTACTGTTACTGAAATTTTAATAATGGAACTATCCTTGATATTGGTAATTTTTACACTAGTTTTGTTCTATGGCAAATTTAGCCTGACTAGTTTTCGCCTGAGAATAATTAACACCTCAGAATAATTTATTACCTGCCGCCAAATTCGGCCAGAAACGAAATTTTAAAGATAACGTTTTAATATATCACGATTGGCATGGCAGTACCGTTATACCATAAATATTCCAAAAGTTACTGTTACTGAAATTTTAATAATGGAACTATCCTTGATATTGGTAATTTTTACACTAGTTTTGTTCTATGGCAAATTTAGCCTGACTAGTTTTCGCCTGAGAATAATTAACACCTCAGAATAATTTATTACCTGCCGCCAAATTCGGCCAGAAACGAAATTTTAAAGATAACGTTTTAATATAACACGATTGGCATGGCAGCACCGTTATACCATAAATATTCCAAAAGTTACTGTTACTGAAATTTTAATAATGGAACTATCCTTGATATTGGTAATTTTTACACTAGTTTTGTTCTATGGCAAATTTAGCCTGACTAGTTTTCGCCTGAGAATAATTAACACCTCAGAATAATTTATTACCTGCCGCCAAATTCGGCCAGAAACGAAATTTTAAAGATAACGTTTTAATATATCACGATTGGCATGGCAGTACCGTTATACCATAAATATTCCAAAAGTTACTGTTACTGAAATTTTAATAATGGAACTATCCTTTATATTGGTAATTTTTACACTAGTTTTGTTCTATGGCAAATTTAGCCTGACTAGTTTTCGCCTGAGAATAATTAACACCTCAGAATAATTTATTACCTGCCGCCAAATTCGGCCAGAAACGAAATTTTAAAGATAACGTTTTAATATATCACGATTGGCATGGCAGTACCGTTATACCATAAATATTCCAAAAGTTACTGTTACTGAAATTTTAATAATGGAACTATCCTTGATATTGGTAATTTTTACACTAGTTTTGTTCTATGGCAAATTTAGCCTGACTAGTTTTCGCCTGAGAATAATTAACACCTCAGAATAATTTATTACCTGCCGCCAAATTCGGCCAGAAACGAAATTTTAAAGATAACGTTTTAATATATCACGATTGGCATGGCAGTACCGTTATACCATAAATATTCCAAAAGTTACTGTTACTGAAATTTTAATAATGGAACTATCCTTGATATTGGTAATTTTTACACTTTAACTCAAAATTGTGTTAAAGCCAAAATTGCTGATATAGAATGCTGTTTATTTCGGCCCAAATGTCGAGATTGGTGTCTGCGTTTTCCTCATTTTTAGAGAAACGCCTTAAATTAGTATTACATTATAACTTGCAAATTCATAAACATTTAGTTGCAGCATGTGGTAGGTAGTTCTAGATCAATCGGAGTGAGGTTTCACGAAATTATACTGTTTTTTTAGAATTCTCCGTACAGCGCTGTATACAAACGAAAATTTCTTTTAAATATCATGTGATACTTAGAATTGATTACATTCGTTTGTGACATATCCATATTGCCATAAATGAATCCATGCTTTATCTAAGAGCATTTCATAAAAACACTAATTCATAATGCTACGGTGAAATGAAAGCCGGAAAGTTCGAATGCTTGGCACCAAATGACCGCACAGTTCAGTGGTAACACGACCAGTGTGTTTCAGAGACATTGCTTAAGCAAAACATATGTCTTCCAAAGATGTCATTGGCCATTATTATGACGAGCTATGGATCTAAATAAACTAAACGTAGACCATATGAAAATAACGCTTTGCGATGTACGTTTGGTTTAGTTACATTCATAGCCCGTCATAATAATGACCAATGATATCTTTAGGGGTAGTACGTTTTGGTAACGCGAGCACTGCGTCGTAAAGACATCGCTTAACCAAAACGTACCATACCTAAAAGTGTCATGGCCATTATTATGACGCTCTATGGATCTAAATAAATCAAACGTACATCGCAAAGCGTTATCGTCTTATAGTTTACATTTGATGCGTCGTTGTGCAAATATCCTTAAAGATATAAATCGTAGCCAAGCGATCAAAGCTTGAATCGCCCAGACGGTGTGTGGTTGATAAACGATATAACAAAATCTTCTTAATTTATGCGTGAAAGAGTTACTTCGAAATTTATAATTTTTACAGCTGTCTCAATTTATGCATTATTTAATGTGAAGCAAGTTATTCAATACGTTTATGGGTCTTGGGAACGCTCACGATATTATCTCAGTACTGGCAATAAGCTCTAACTTCTGGGATGCCTGTTGATGGTGTCCGTGTCCAGGCAGTGTTTTATACCAAAGCATTACAACGGATGCTTGTGGCGGAGCTAGGGCGGTAGACCAAACCATAAAATATGGTCAATTTCTACTTTGGGTGAAAATTATTCCAATGTCAAATTTGACTAATAGTTGTCCCTATGTGACAATTTCTTATCCTATTCGAGCAAACAATACTGGCGCCTTTCTAATGTAGCTCAATATGCTTCTGTGACTTACTTATCTAAAAAGGTCGCCGTTAAAAACAAATATTGTCAAATCCACCGCACGTTCAGATATGGTAGCTTGATATCATCACAACGTTTATCTCGAGGGCTAATTTGTGAAAAACATTTAGGACTGCCCAGTCAATGTTTAATCATAATTGTTTCTCTCAGTATTCCTCTAGATTTGTCACGACTATATTTAAATTCAGCTAATGGTCATTCATTTATGATCTAAATATAGAGATTATTTGGGCGCAACAAAAAGGAAATGTACTAGATAACCTTTTGAGACATCTGAATATAGCTTTCGACAGACTGCGAACGGTCGTCACACTGCATAGTCTGAGAGCACGTCAACGCCAAAAGACAACCATATTTGGAATTTAAGTGGCCTTGTCTTTAAGACCATTTTAAATTATATATTGAGAACATTTTACTCTGATTTGATATGTACACTAAAATTTGCAAACGACATTATATAGTTCGAGGAATATATCAAGAGATTGTGAACTCGTTTATTTAGATATAAATTATTGTTTTTTATTGATATTCATTAACACTTCACTGAACCATTTTTCAGCGTTGTTTTTAAAATTATTGTAGGCCTACAAATTCAGATGATATATATTTACAAATAATGCGTCGGTCATGTTATAGTGTCCGCGCTGTTTGGAACTTTTGACTCCATGTAGTCGTGACCTTACGTATAGACAGTCAGAGTGACACCTATACTGAAAATTAATTTCCAAGGGTGTACGACTCATTCCTAGCTACTATATTTTTTTTCACAGTGTAGCACACACCCTTAGCTCCCAATTTGGCGCGAATTAACTGTAACGGGCACCATATGTAGCTAATCCGGTTTATAAGGTTAACTGCGCTGTGTAGTTTTTTTAAAATTCTCGATATTTGTATCTAAGTCTTATGAACGTTGATGAAATAATACCACATACTGTCATTAAAATTGCAAGCAGCCAGGGTGTGCTTGACAATGTCGAGAAATGGCAATATCCCTAGCTAGCTACCTTTGAAAAAAATTATAAAAAAAGGGGCGGTGTCTAGGATACCCTGGTGTCGACAGTGTGCCTGACAATGTTTGGTGTACATAGGATTTTAACGTTCGGACATTGTAACGTGAACGCTGCATAAAGGCCCCGTCGCAAGACGTTTTTGAGATCACTAGTGAGGGTATGTATATTGATAAAATGAAGATATTTTTCAAAACCTGAAAAAGGCAAACTATTTTTGGTCACTAAATTGTTTAAAGAATCGGTTTGGCACTATCTTGAATTGCAACGGACATTATATAGTTCGAGGAATATACATCCGTTTTGTTTTGTTTTAGACATAACCATGAATCACATTTGATCTTCAATCAACAAAAGATAATATCATAGAATAATGCGACGTTCACGTTATAATGTCCCCGCTGTTTGGAACTTTTGACCCCCTGTAGTAGCGACCCTACCGTATAGACAGTCAGGGTGACACCCATATTGTAAACCAAATGCCGAGGGTGTACGACACACCCTTAGCTACTAAATTTTTTCTAGACAGTGTCGTACACACCCTTATCTACCAATTTGGCGCGAATTAACTATAACGGACACCGTCTGTAGCGAATGCGGTTTATTAGTCAACTGTCCTGTGGAGTTTTTCCTAAATACTCGATATTTGTATCTAGCCCATATGAACATTGCTCAAATAATTCCGAACAGTGTCAATAAAACTGCCAGAAGACACGGTGCGCCTGACACTGTCAGGAAGTGATAATACGCGTAACTAGCTACCGTTGAAAAAATTTATTAAGAACATGGGGGTGTCTAAGACACCCTGTTGCCAACAGTGTGTCTGACACTGTGTGGGGTACATAGGTTCCAAACGTTGGGGACATTATAACGTGAACGCCGCATAAATACAAACTCTACAGTTTTTATGAATTCTAAAGTTATTCTCATCGATAGTTAAAAACGATTGATTACACTTATATATATTTATTTTTTGTATAATTTTGTTCATAGCTTAATCGGGCAACTGTAAGTCCACAACACAACAACACGAAATTATAAAAGCCAATATCCAGTTTGACGCTTTGATAAAACGCGACGATAGTTTATACTGAGACGAACAGTCAAGTAATAGTTGTAGCATGGCTTGCCGTGTATTCACAGATTTGTATGCACATATTTGACGACTTTAAACGAGTAAATTGCATAGAATTGCATACAAACATATTACTGCACGAGTAGAGGTGCTACAGCTATTATTTGTAACACAGCTTATAAAGTTAAAACCGTGGATAAAAATGACTTAACGCACGTTTAGCTAAATTAGCTGTATTACAAGTCAGTTGTAGCACAGCCGGGCGTGCGTAAAGTGATTTGCACGCACGGTTGTGTTGTTTAACTCGTTCAAACTCGTGCTGACGCACACGTCTGAACTCGTCACAACCGTGCGTACAAATCTATTAACGCACGATAACTGTGCTACAACTATTATTTGTAGCATTATACAGTTTTATATTATATAAATAATGTTACAATATAATTAAGGTGTATTGCTGAATCCATTGTTTTTGATTGGCACTTAACTAAGCATATCACCACGGGCGTCGGCTAAATGTCATAAATGCACTTCTCCAGGGTGTCAAAACTCAAGTTAGTTTTATGTCAGATTTCTGATATTGTCGACAAAACGTCTGCTTTAATTATGTGGTAGATGACATCCACTCCACAGTCGGTGGCTCATATTCCGGTTGCTTGCTAAATTGAATTCTATTGCATTTTACACTTTCATACAGTGTCGTTGACAATTACACTGCCACGTAAGTCTGAAGTCGCTAGCACGTGTACCTTAAAATAGTTTCATTGACAATTACACTGCCACGTAAGTCTGAATTCGCTAGCACTTCTATCTTCATAAAGTGCGTTGACAATTACACTGCCACGTAAGTCTGGATTCACTAGCACTTCCACCTTCATAGAGTGTCGTTGACATTTACTGCTACATAAGCCTAGAGTTGCTAGCACTTCCACCTTCATAGAGTGTCGTTGACAATTACACTGTCACGTAAGTCTGGTGGATTCGCTAACACTTCCACCTTCATAGAGTGTCGTTGACAGTTACTGTTAGGTAAGTCTAGAGTCGCTAGAAATTCCACCTTCGTAGAGTGTCGTTGAAAGTTACTGCTACATAAGTCTAGAGTTGCTAGCACTTCCACCTTCGTAGAGTGTCGTTGACAATTATACTGCCAAGTTGGTCTGGAGTCGCTAGCACTTCCACCTTCGTAGAGTGTCGTTGACAATTATACTGCCATGTAAGTCTGGAGTCGCTAATAAGTGGCGATGTTTTATTTAAGCCTTCAGAGATAGTAATGGCTCAGTAGCCAGTAGGTTTTGATGTGATTTAAGCGATAAAGTCGATTTCCATGATGTTGGATTTGTGTTGCCGTGGATAATTTTGACGCTGGCTCAACTCACTGCGGTATTGTTATCAGTGCTTGTGTGGTACAGTTTGAAAGACCCTTGATGTCTCTGACAGTGTTCATTATATTTGGTACACGTGTCGATAAATTGTAACTCCTTAGGATGTTGTGAGCTGTATTGATGTTACAGTTTAAACGACGTTCATGACACTTTGTCGCTCCATAATTTAACTTCCTGGGTGTTGTTGGTAGTGTTGATGGCCCAGTGTGAGCGGCACTTGACGTCTGTGGCAGTGTTGTTCTCATTGTTCAAGCGGAAGCATGGGTGGTAGATGGTGTCGCCACGGTTTCGGCTGAATGTGATGTTTTTGACTGTGTTCAGTGAACAGTGCGATTTAAATACGATGCAGATGCTTGTGACAACGATATGGTGTTTGTTGATTGCGACGTTGTCGGCATTCACAAAGATGTCATGTTTTCTAACTGAAAAGTTGTCGAACGCGTCAATGACACTGTATCAGTCGAGTTTGGTGTTGTTAAAAACGTAGACGGCAATGTAGTATCAGAATGATTTATTGTTAATTGGGTTGACGATACATTGTAATCTGACTGCGACGATAGTGAATATGTCGTTATCGGTGAATGTGTTCCTATTGAAGAATTGTCCGATCCAGTACCAGATGTGTGCAGCGTGGATGAAAAATCTGTAGACATGTTGGTCGATAAGCTTTGCGTCGACGTAGTAAGTGAGTGCGTTATGGTTGAAGCTAGAATCGACGCGGTATTGATTGACTGAGTCTCAGTAGTTGACACTAGGGATGATCTTGTGCCAGATGTCGTGGTTGATAATGCCGATGATGCCGTTCCAGATGAAAGCGTGGTCTTCGATACAAGAGATGTCCCTGAAGCAAAAGACGTCACAGGCGTAGTTGCTTCCGATGAACTTGCTGTTGCTGACGTCACGGATGACGCAGTGGTGAAAGTAGTTGATAACTGTGATGATACATTAGTCGAAGAAACTGATATTGTTGACGCCGGAGATGATCTAGTGCCAGAAGTTACGGTTGATAATGACGATAAGGCGGTTGTAGATGAAAGCGTGGTCTTCGATACAAGAGATGTTTCTGAAGCAGAAGAGGATGTCGACGGAGTAGTTGCTTGCGATGAACTTGCTGTTGCTGACGTCACATATGACACACTGGTGGAAGTAGTTGATAATGATCCGGTAGTCGAAGAAACGGTTGTTGTTGACGCCGGGGATGATCCAGTGCCAGATGTTCCGGTTGATAATGACGATGATGCCGTTGTAGATGAAGGCTTGGTCTTCGATACAAGAGCTGTCCCTGAAGCAGAAGAGGACGTCGTTGGTGCGGTTGTTTCCGATGAACGGGCTGTTACTGACGTCACAGATGACAGAGTGGTAAAAGTAGTTGATAATGGTGATAATGCCGTAGTCGACGAAAGTGCTGCTGTTGACGCCGGGGATGATCCAGTGCTAGACGTTATGGTTGGTAATGACGATGCTGCCGTTGTAGATGAAAGCGAGGTCTTCGATATAAGAGATGTCCTCGGAGCAGAATAAGATGTCGTTGGTGTCGTTGTTTCGAATGAACTTGCTGCTGCTGACATAACAGATGACGCAGTTGTGAAAGTAGTTGACAATGGTGATGATGCCGTAGTCGACGAAACTGCTGTTGTTGACGTCGGGAATGATTCAGTGCCAGAAGTTCCGGTTTTTAAAGACGATGATGCCGTTGTAGATGAAAGCGTGGTTTTTGATACAAGGGACGTCCCTGATGCAGAAGGGGACGTCGATTTAGTAGCTGCTTCCGATGTACTTACTGTTGCTGACGTCACATATGACACACTGGTGGAAGTAGTTGATAATGGTGATGATGCGGTAGTCGAAGAAACGGTTGTTGTTGACGCCGGGGATGATCCAGTGCCCGAAGTTTCGGTTGATAATGACGATGATGCCGCTGTAGATGAAAGCGTGGTCTTCGATATAGGAGATGTCCCTGAAGCAGAAGAAGACGTCGTTGGTGTCGTTGCTTTCAAGGAACTTGCTGTTGCTGATGTCACAGATGACGCAGTGGTGAAAGTAGTTGATAATGGTGATGATGCCGTAGTCGAAGAAGCTGCTGTTGTTGACGTCGGGAATGATTCAGTGCCAGTACTTCTGGTTTTTAAAGACGATGATGCCGTTGTAGATGAAAGCGTGGTTTTTGATACAAGGAATGTCCCTGATGCAGAAGAGGACGTCGATGGAGTAGCTGCTTCCGATGAACTTGCTGTTGCTGACGTCACATATGACACACTGGTGGAAGTAGTTGATAATGGTGATGATCCCGTAGTAGAAGAAACGGTTGTTGTTGACACTGGGGATGATCCAGTGCCAGAAGTTCCGGTTGATAATGACGATAATGCCGGTGTAGATGAAAGCGTGGTTTTCGATATAGAAGATGTCCCTGAAGCAGAAGAAGACGTCGTTGGTGTCGTTGGTTTCGATGAACTTGCTGTTGCTGATGTCACAGATGACGCAGTGGTGAAAGTAGTTGATAATGGTGATGATGCCGTAGTCGAAGAAGTTGCTGTTGTTGACGTCGGGAATGATTCAGTGCTAGAACTTCCGGTTTTTAAAGACCATGATGCCGTTGTAGATGAAAGCGTGGTTTTTGATACAAGGGATGTGCCTGATGCAGAAGAGGACGTCGATGGAGTAGCTGCTTCCGATGAACTTGCTGTTGCTGACGTCACATATGACACACTGGTGGAAGTAGTTGATAATGGTGATGATCCGGTAGTAAAAGAAACGGTTGTTGTTGACGCCGTCGATGATCCAGTGCCAGAAGTTCCGGTTGATAATGACGATAATGCCGGTGTAGATGAAAGCGTGGTTTTCGATATAGGAGATGTCCCTGAAGCAGAAGAAGACGTCGTTGGTGTCGTTGCTTTCGATGAACTTGCTGTTGCTGATGTCACAGATGATGCAGTGGTGAAAGTAGTTGATAATGGTGATGATTCCGTAGTCGTAGAATCTGTTGTTGTTGACACCTGGGATGATTCAGTGTTAGAAGTTACGGTTGATAATGATGATGATGCCGTTGCAGATGAAAGCGTTGTCTTCGATATAAGAGATGTCCCTGAAGTAGAAGAAGACGTCGTTGGTGTCGTTGCTTCGGATGAACTTGCTGTTGCTGACGTCACAGATGAGGCAGTAGTGAAAGTAGTTGATAATGGTGATGATTCCGTAGTCGAAGAAACTGTTGTTGTTGACACCTGGGATGATTCAGTGCTAGAAGTTGCGGTTGATAATGATGATGATTCCTTTGTAGATGAAAGCGTGGTCTTCGATATAAGAGATGTCCCTGAAGCAGAAGAAGACGTCGCTGGTGTTGTTGCTTGCGAAGAACCTGATTGTTGTCTACTAGTTGTAATAGATGAGCTTAACGTTATCTCGGAGACCGCATCAGAACTTGTTGCTGAAGCTGAAGGCGAAACCGTTGTTGAATGAGGCGTTGACGACGGCGTTACACCAAGAACCTGCATATATGCTTTGTAATACTTTTCCAAAATATCGGCTTTGCTTTTTATTTGCTGATGTGAAGCTGAAGCGGTCGACAAAATTACAATGCCAACAGCTGAAAATCCAGCCAATGCACCGAATAATATTATCTTCTTTGTCAATACTGCAGGTAGCATTATTAATTCTGCCTTTCGAAATTAAAGATTTTGTTGCTTACAAATTTGTCTTATGTCTAAAATTAAACATTTTAATTAAACACCTAGAACTTCAACAGTGGAGCGAACTGTACAAGTGCACATGGCACTATTAGAACAGAGATGTGTATAAAATCTCCCAGCTGATCTCTTTTACCGTGGTAATTTGGCGGAAAGTGGGGTAAGCACAAGCCCTCACGAACTGCCATTCCAACACAGAAACTTTGTTTACCCTGCGTGCACCCATTTTGGTGGTGGGTACTTCGGAGCAACGTGGTCTTAGTCTCTATAAAAACACGATTGTGCACAATGGAGGGCTTGAACTTGCCTCTTCATGATTGTGAGACCTACACACTAAGTACTACGCTACACCGCCGCAAATAGCCCAAAATAATAAACATTAATTGTTCTTCTGCTGATGTTTAACTTTTGAGTAGACTAAACAACTGCTGAAGCACTCTTTAGGGTTTTGCAGGCGTTGAATAAGCTACCAGAGCTGTAACCATTTTGCATGCAGTATCAGGTATCTAGATTTGAGTCTGTTTATTATGACGTGGTTGTTAGCTACTTTATGCTCGCACTAATCTATTAAAACTAGATTAGCTGCAGAATTGCAAAGCTCTTTCAGAAATGCACATTCCAGATTCACAAATGACACCCTATGTACGTTTATTGACACTCGACATAGTGGTCTAGCATGCGGAATCCGCATCCTTGCCATACCGAGGTTAGGTGTTCAACTCCGTTGGCACCTCTTTTGAATTTTCAGTAGTTTTTGTTCCACCAAATAAACACACTTGGTGCAATGAAGTATAGACAAATAATAAGATTAATGACCAATGTAACCTTTAGGGGAAATTCATGCCATGCCGTTCTCGATATACAAAGCCTAAGCATTAGTCTTAGCCTAAGCTAAGGTCCCTATATGACCCATGTACTAAGCCTAAGCCTAAGTCGGGGGCTGCCGCCCCCCGAACCCCCCGCTCTAACCTGTTCTTTTTTCTAACGTTATAACGTCCGGCCCCTAAAGGTGACATGGGCCACATAGCATTATGAAAGGACAAATCTAAAAAGCTCTTGATATCGCACCTGTTCCAATTATAATATGAAATAAGGGGCGAATTTCAAGTCAAAGTCAAATATATGTTCACATATGCTAGCGGATGATCCATAGAATCTTAACCCAATAGGTAACGGTATTCCATTCGTATCTAGTATTGCCCCTAATTAATGTTCTTGAAAAGCACTAAACTGCCACGACTATTAAAGGCTTCACCTAAAAACTATTGCTAATACTGGTTGCTCGATTCGCTAAAATTTTTGAAAATAACAAAAACAAGGGGTGTTCAATTTTTCTGGAGGGTTATGAAGTGCGTAAACCACGCGGTTACCTGAATTATTGATCACGAAACTTGCCCAAATTAACTGTTTAACGGATTGCGCTAAAGCAATTGACAAATTGCTTCAGAAGCATTGATAATGCATTCTTATTGACATAAAATGCAATTTATAGATTTATCTACATGATATATTGAAATCTACAGGGTTTATTAAATATTTAGCTTCGGATTATGATTTTAGTAAAGCATGTTATCAATTTATGCATGAACTGGTGGTTACTTGTGGGAGTTAACGCATTTACCAAAAGAATGTGGACAATGATAGCCAGAAATGCTGCGAAGAGATGAGCCATAGAACCATGCTTTGTGCCAGGTCCAACCGAAAATGCCACAAATTTCAGACCGCTAATCTCTCTATTTTGAAAAACTCAGCAATAGTGTAAATGAAATATTGAGTAATGTTTTTGAAATAAATTAACTTGACAATCGCTACAGCATTCCGTAATCGTCGCACAAACATCACACAAGCATCGTGTATAGATTAAACTAAAAATTTGTAAATATAAAAAATATAGCAAAATGTGCTTTATATAGCGGTAAGTCAGTTAACTCAGCGAATAATCTTGCAGATGATATCGGAACATGTATTAAACAGGAAAGAAAACGACAATTTAAAACGTCAAGCTGTGTAAAGTTTTGATCCTAACTCTTAGATTGGTGCTCAAAGCGCGCTATAGCTTAAATCTTGACACACTGCTAGATGTACTTGGAAGATATATTCAATTCATAGCTGTAGTAGTGAGTGCAACATTCAATCATGTGTGATGCACTGTATTTATTTTGTGTAACTATACAAAATGATGGTTTCTAAGGATGCAAAGTTCAGTCTTGATGAACTCAAAATACACCTTATCGAATCATACACACCAGGTATGAGCTTTGATTGCAACAACATTATATTTTTAGATGTTATGATTAATGTTGGACAAGATTGCGACAGTTTATAAATTCGCAAAACGTAATCATTTATTACCAAACTTTCGTAATTACATAAGGTACGTATTTGTGTTAAACAGTTAAAGTAAAAAGTATTAAATTTTGACTAAAATATCAGTCTAACGAAAAACATTAATTGGTAAACTTAACAAATTATGCGATGCTAACTTGCAGAAAATTTTAATTCCCGGATTAATTTATTTTCCCATCAAAGCTTGACAAATTCTGCATAAATCGAACAAAGTGTACAAAATTGCAAGCGGCGTACATAATTCACTAGAGCTATTTAGTAGCCGCTTATCGGCACTAAATCTCACGAAATGCGCGAACGATAACGCATGTGCAAACATACACCGCACAACAAATTCAACCATTTTAAAACACTAGGTGGCGTCAACGGTTGGCACTGTTGGCATTAATGGGTTAAATAAAAACTCTAAATCAACATGGCTTTAACCCTATAAAAATTTACGAAATTATTCAGCATCGCAGAAATTGTATGATTTGTTACACATAAGCTTATATAAAATTCAGTCAAAATATGCATGATACATTACACCTACAATTACACTTACAATTAATAAATTACAATGATTTGCATGAAATTGCATACAAAAATTGTATCATTATTTGCACACAAGTTGTTTGAAATTTCAGATAATAAGTACATTTGTAACACATACTGACAATATGTGCAATTATATATATTAGCACATGGAATGAATTAAAACGTCTTATAAAACTATTAATTATTATAAGTTTAATGACGATGCATACGGTAGTTTTAAACTATTTTTGGAGTGTATACAACAATTACTATTTATTAAACTAAAAAGTTGAAATATATTTTCTGTATACAAACCTAATTTGCATATTTGCAATTAGTTCATTGCTTAGGACTACGATTGAGGACTTATTATTTTACTATAGACAACAGAATTTCAATAGCGAAGTAAGCTTAACTTTCATGACATTCGCAGAAAACGTTTATAGACAACAGCGTAGTACATAAATTCTATTTTCCGAATTCTATTTTCTACATAAATTTTATTTTCCGATTGGTATAATCACCACCATTACGTATATATTTCGTTGTTCAAAATTTCATCGACTATTTGTAACATTTGCTTACAGAAATTTTTGACATCTGTTGGGTCACGACTAAACCTGTGAAAAAGTTTCGCGTTTTTGGATCAAATTGTCATATGCTAAAGCACTGATTTGTGAATCCTTTACAATTGCGCAAGATTGGGACTTTTCATAAACACCAACAAGGCAAAATTTATGCCGTGTTGTTGCTTTTTTACTACACACAATATCATAGTTTTAGTGTAATCATTCAGCTGATCAGCAGTTTCCATTACATTGAATCAACGCTTACAGTAGAAGGTTCGTCAAAGGCCGACATAACAAATCCCACAACGCCATTTAATGAACTAAAGAATTGGCTGCGGCAGCACAGGCAAACCAGCATTGCGACCAAGCTCAAAGTGAACGACTGCTCTATCAGTCCAATTGCGTGATACTTCTCAAAGACGTGGTCACTAAAGTCCCTTGATATTATACAGCGTGTGTAGGTGTTCGGGAAGCAACGTTTCAGGATCCTACAAGGTGTGTCTATCTAACCGAGATCACGTTTCTAGCAGCAAATTGCACGAACTGATTGGAAGAAGTGCTGAACAGACTTGTCACCTACCGTCAGAAAGAGGCGCATTCGTTGGCTTAGTAATTGCTTTTGAAATAATTTAAGTCAGCCTTACGATTTCAATGACATCGCGAAACCGGTACACTAACATCAAACAAACATTGGAAAACGCTCATTCGTGAAGAGATGGCTTAACTGACCAGTGGGATCAGGTGATTTCGGAATTTTGACATATAATACTGCTTTTGAAATGGTTTAATTCAGTAGTCAAGGTATGAATTACTTCTCCTAACCTGTACACTAGTATCATACAAATGTTGTGTAGTGGTTAAACTACACACTATTAAACACATGAGACGTTGCAAAATGTTTCTTAAACACTAGAAACCCAAAGGTTCCCACTAAGCATCGAGCTCAAACAGACACATGAATTTTACCAAAACTGCAAAACTCCGGACATTGACATATATAGCTTAGTTTTAGTTTGAAAACTAATCATTGTAGTACAAGACATAATCTCATGGTTATGCATAGCCTGTGCAGTAAGTTTTATTTCCGCATGACGGTAGCTGATTGGGAGTTCGGCACTTTCTGATTCTATGTATATTTTATTTTGTCATTATCTCTAACAAAAGCCTTGATCACAATCTCTACGTGGTGTTAATTCAGTAGAGTAATAACATTCATTATCCTTGAGAAACAAATATATAGTTGATTATTTTAAGCACCCATTTCCGCCACACCAGCTTGGAATTTTTGAAAGCCGGCTGTTCTGGTAGAATATATTGCACGGAGGAATTTTAATATTCCACTCATTAACGCAATGTTTTCAGCTTAATTATAGTAGTAATAAAGACGGAACTTAAGCTATCAAACGCCCTAAAATGTTTATTCAGTACCCATATTCACATCAATCACACAAAATTGTTCAAGTTTTATTAATACTGTTTGACTGTACACTTAAAATCACTGATAATAAACATTGGGCGTTTAAATGAAAAACATAATATTAATGAAAGCTTCACCTAATAATAATATATATGATTACCGGGATTCATTTCGTTAAAAAAACTATGTTTTATTACGCGTTCGGCCAAGCATTTTATATGAAAACTGATACAGTTTTTGTGTTTGCTATTTGTTCAAGCTGGTCAATAAAACTCATAAATGTTAGCTTTCGATCTACATGAAAAGCCAATATATTTGATAACACTGCAAATATTAAGTGTATAATGTTTTTTTAATAATTTCTATGTAGCACTAACGCATAAGATGCTGATTGAAAATCGGTGGCAAAGCTAATCACTGCAACAGCTTTTCAGCCGGAACTGTTCATTGTAACATAGTACTTATAATATGAAACTGTGATACAACAATGTCACTAGTTAATTCAAGCACGGCTAGCCATATTCAAATATTTGTATACACGGTTGCATTGTTTCTACTCGTTCACGCTCGTACTGTCGCGTTCGTTTGAATTTGTCAAAACCCTGCATACAAGTCCCTAAATGCGCAGCAAACCACGCTGCTACTATTACTTGCAATGAATAAAATGCAAATTTTAATTTACAAATGCGAAAGCTATTGCACTAAATATAATTTTATACCTATATTGCAGTATTGTAGCTATTGCAGTATTGTAGCTATTGCAGCTATTGTAGCTATTGCAGTATTGTAGCCATTGCAGCTATTGCAGTATTGAAGCTATTGCACTAAATCTAATTTTATACCTATGCATAGAAGTTCGACCACCGTAGGATGGGACGGGCGGTACGGAGGAGGACGGAGGTAGACAGAAAGCAAAACATCCCCCCACAAATTAATCTAGGAGTCGCACATCACTGCGTCTCTACACCCTTAATTCGCTTTACAAAATGCTGCGCAAGTGAATTGGAGCAATTGCAGTATTGTAGCTATTGCAGTATTGTAGATATTGCAGCTATTGTAGCTATTGCAGTATTGTAGCTATTGCAGCTATTGCAGTATTGAAGCTATTGCACTAAATATAATTTTATACCTATGCATAGAAGTTCGACCACCGTAGGATGGGACGGGCGGTACGGAGGAGGACGGAGGTAAGCAGAAAGCAAAACATCCCCCCACAAATTAATCTAGGAGTCGCACATCACTGCGTCTCTACACCCTTAAGTCGCTTTGCAAAATGCTGCGCAAGTGAATTGGAGCAATTGCAGTATTGTAGCTATTGCAGTATTGTAGCTATTGCAGCTATTGTAGCTATTGTAGTATTGTAGCTATTGCAGCTATTGCAGTATTGAAGCTATTGCACTAAATCTAATTTTATACCTATGCATAGAAGTTCGACCATCGTAGGATGGGACGGGCGGTACGGAGGAGGACGGAGGTAGACAGAAAGCAAAACATCCCCCCACAAATTAATCTAGGAGTCGCACATTACTGCGTCTCTACACCCTTAATTCGTTTTGCAAAATGCTGCACAAGTGCATTGGAAAAATATTTGCACCGTCGTCTGCGCCTTAAAGTTAAAAAAAGCGCCTCGGTTCCCTTAAGCGAAAAAGCTCAGGCCCTCTAAACTGAAAACCGCACCCCAGGTCGCTCCTATATAGGTAAAAACGAGCACCCGGCACACATTACAGGGAGTAACGACAACTCGCTCTTGGCCGGGCAACTGTATCTAGTACATTTAAGAGACCTATATTCTAAATCCGGAATTGGTCTAAATTTTATGATCTTCTGAACCAAAGCCGCGCTTAATCCGGTGCTGGGCCCGGAGACGATAGCTGTTATATCTCTATTTTCACAGCTAATGCACGACCAACAAGAATCGACCCACCTTTTATACCACCATAGTTTGGCCAGTATGAGACTTAAAGGCCTGAATGCATCAAATTTTTAATTGCCCCAAGAATCCTTGAGCTTAAAAATCTATATCAACGCTGGTGAAAACGAATCTCCGCAGACAATGTTTACTAGCAGTGTCCCCATCGTCCTCAGCATCCTCGCGAACAATAATTCAGACCACTGGCTTACCAAATAAATCCTAAAATATCAAGTTTACTATGATTATTAATCTAGCAGTGGAAAATTGGGTAATTATGTTTTCAACGGCACCAATCACGATGACTCGAATATATTAAGCCGTTAAATGTGGTGAAACGAATCCAAGACGTTTGTCGCACGTCAGTTTCACTCGACTAGCTGATTGAGGATGTCGAGTTTGTAAAACTGTTCGTAGCACAGGTAAATGAAGACTAAACTTATAATGTCAATTTGACTAAAGATGAAAACAATGTCGCAGCTTCGAGAATATGCTCAAAGATCTGACATGACTGGTACATAGCAATAATTGTATATATCATATAGTTACGTAACGTGGCTTTCAAATAATCTACAGAGCATTTCCGAAATGATATTCACGCCCACATTGCTTAAAATTATTTTGAACTTATAATTTCGAACTCAATACCAGAGCAGAATGTATTCATTTAATATCTGCACAGATTTATTTCTTAAATTTTATTTTCATAATTCTTTTATATCAATGTTTGAATAAATCTTTGCATTTAAAATTTTTGGATTACTTTTTTAACCAAACAACGATGAGATAAATATCAATTAAAATGATATTCAAACATTTACTTCAAAACTTTTCGTTTATAAAACGATCCAGGATGTACAAATTTTGTTTGGCATTTGTCTAAGCTATACCATCAAATGTCATATACGTAGACTGTACGACAAATGAGCTGGTGTATAGAAACACCACCAACCAAATTATGGGTTTAGATCTACCTATTGCATTTTATAAACTTTATCTAAAGCACACCATACACCAACACTTTACACAAGTTCTGAAAATTGTAGCCGACGTTATTCAACGTTTTCAAAAACATCTGTAGAACATTCTACACCATACGATAGTTGATGCAACACTATCTGTGTATGCCATATTAAAATAACATCATAAACACTATGGTGTGGAAGACATCAAGCATTGGCCAGAGGCAGAGACGTCCAGAGTAAACAAAACATTCTCATAGTTGGTTTTTATAACGTAAATACCGGATGGAAGAATTCTTGTAAAAATTACGAAATTTTTTTTAAGATATTTGTGTTTAGATTTGAAGTTTCAAATATTGAACCAAAATCTTGAGCTTATGACAGCAGTTTTATTCGCATTTAAAACCCGAAATTAGTCACAAAATGAAATATCGCAGTATATAATACGAGGAGTGCATTAGGGAAGAGTATGACACTTCCGTGCACTCACATATAAACCCGTGTTTGATGTCACGGGCGTTTTCGGCCTGACCCCCCCCCCCCCAGTTTCTGGGGGGATCGAGATGCCCTGACCCCCCAGTTTCTGGGGGTGGTAGATCGGACCCCCCCAATTTTTTGGGGGTATTATGTGAAGTCGTAATTATGAAATAACTGAAACGGTTCAAATTATCGAAATATCGCTTCACATAATACCCCCCCAAAAAAAATTGGGGGGTCCGACCTACCCCCCCATAAACTGGGGGGGTGTCAGGACGAAAACGCCCGTGACATCAAACATCTCTTCCCTAATGCACTCTTGATAATACGTACTTATATTAACGAAATTTATAATGTTTTGACTATTATATTAGCGATCCTTAAATCAAACATATTTGATCTGAGCAAACACAATTAAGATTAATTATGCCCAAGTTTGTTTTAGAGTTTATTAATTAACAAGATTCGTGCTAAAACCTTTTATAAACACTATTAGTTTTACATAGTATAATTATATGGACATACGTGTGGATATTCAGCAATATTTAGATAACACTCGGTCCTTTAACGTTTAGTAGGATACGTTTGAAAATGGTAAACTATCATTATTGAAAAAAGTTAACCTTTAATTTTTCGGATTTTTTGATTCATAAAATCGTGGCTGATTCACCGCAGATTTATATTTAAGTTTCAAAGTTTCTTTGCATGCCCATAATAGCTACTTTTTGCTGTCAATAGCTATTTTTGGAAAACATGATGTTTTAGAACTCTGTAAGTTTTATAAAAGTCAACAAAAACTTATGGTAAATCTAATCTACCTGTTTGGTCTAATTTATTTGAGCATATTTAAAATTGAAACCGCAAATCGGGTCAGAATAGAAGGATGTGTATTTACTTTTTGGAGATGAAACTTAATTTAAATTTGGAACTGCTACTTTGCTAAACCTTACAAAATACGGTTCGGCATGACATAATTGGAAAGGCGTTGCAGTTCGGCTCTGCCGCCAAAATAATTGCAGCAGTATTAAGTTACGAAATTCCTTCGACCTTATCCTCTGAAATCGGTTAGACACTTGACATGGACACAGTCTCCCTCCCGGGTGGGCGCCCATTAAATCAGAGAAGTGGGTCAGTTAAAGTATCCACAAGGCACGGATATTAGACGCAGGTGCTGGTAGTATTCCGTGCCTGTGTAATAATTATTGGAGTTAGCCAAAAATGAAAACGACACTGCAGTAGTAACGGCCCAAGCAAGCCTGAAATTATATGCCTACTTTATATCATTAAAAGAATAACAGATTAGAGCGAGCGTTCGGGAGTCAGCAGCTCCCGACTTTGGCTCAGGCTTAGTGTATGTCTCATATAAAGACTTTAGCTTCGGCTCGTGCTAAATGTTATACTTAATATATCGAAAATGGCTTGGCATGCAATAAACTATAGTCAATGAGGTTTACCTTGGTCTGACATATACTTCTAGTACAAGCTAACTGAATACATTTTTCAGCGAGTTTGTCTCAAATTTAGTTTTTGAAAAACTAAAATTTAATAGTGGCTCTTTCGACTTTTAACACTGAATCAGTAATTGTTACAATATTGCCGCAATTTCGAACTATTAGCAACCACAGTTGAACTTTTAGTGCACAAAAGCCGCGAACATACACCATTTTTGTAATAAATCTACAGCTTTATATAAAGAAATGATTACACATAAAACTATTTTGCAGCAAACATGTAGTACGCTAGTTGTGAATTTAAATAGTTATGGATATGCGAAATTTCATGTCGTGACACCGACGGTCCATGCCTATTTCCGTTCGTTTCTGAACCCTATCTTGCCGAGGTTAATATATCGGTATAATTATTACAAAGCTAGGTGTTGCAAGAAGATTTATTCACAAATTTTGTTGACTGTATTTTCCTTTTTTCAAATATTAATTTAAACTTCAAGTTTCACGGTAGGCGGTAAATTCGCCGAACATGGCGCGTATATATTGTTCACACTGAGTTCACGACAATGAATGAAAAATCTTTTTGTGATAAATATATAAAACTTATTCTAGTGGCACAAACTAAATGTGGTAGAAACTTTTCTAGTAAGTACCACTAAAACAATAAGGTACGTTGGGATTGTTGCGATAGGATAACCTGTGGATTCATACTATTATTGTATACAACAACCGAACAATCTTAGTAAAAATGTTTCAACATTTGGACACTTCAGTAAGAAGAAGATTGAATTAATAAAGGTACTTTAGTATTCGAAAACAGGAATAAAGGTATGGGAGTTTAGTGTTAGTTACGCGATAGGCTAATTTTTAATTAAGTGTTAAGTAGAGCCCATGCTCAAAATTTGGTGTTAATAGTTGAGGTCATAATTGAGGCTCTAAAGCCGAGCATATATAACCGAGCTGGCCATCATGTCTGAAGAGCCGCGCCAGAGCCTAGGATATGTCTGTAGAAGAGCCGAGCAGAACGTTTCAAAGCTGGAGTCGGCTTTTAAAAACTCCGAAAATAAAACATAATTATAACAGCTGCAAGGACTGCCAGATTACCTCAGCCCTGATATTAACAGAGGTAAAATCATAAAATTCCTTTGGAGGTTTCTTTATTACATTATGCTCACTACTTCACGCAATTGCATACTGTAGGAGCGTAACAGCCGTGCCGAGCCGAGATTAGCAGAGTCGGACATTATTTTATAATAAACCTAGACGAGCCAGACCTTAAAATCTGTTTTCGAGAGCCCAGCCTAACCGAGCAGAACCAAAAATTCTCAGGAAGTGCCACGTTACGCCAGAGTCTGAAAATCCGGCTCTTTCTCACATCTAATATAGAGTATTACTCCAAATGAGTACCTAAAATTATGAGATATTGCGGTTACTTTATTAGCTTACCGCCCAAACATGTTTTAAGTGGAACCGCGCGGCACGTATAGGCAATCTGACTATCTTCTACCGCAGAAAAATTTCTCAGTAGTGTACAAGGTAAAAGTATGTCCGCTTTCATTGAGATTTGAACAAGAGTTCAGCCTAACATCGTTACTAGTAACGATCTTGATATAATTTGTGAACGTGTTGTTCCGGTATATGATATCCTAGAAAACCAGGAGAGAATGTGGAGGCCACTATCATACAAATACCTGCAAGATACCCACACCATTGTTAGGGGTTAGCCTAAAACACCACACTTACGTATAATGCTAAATATGGGAGTACGACAAAGCGTCATAATCTTTCTTATACAATTGCCCTACTTACCTTCTACATGTTGCTAAGTAGTAATCATGTATCAATTAAAACTGATACCATAACAAAATTGATTGCAATATGGTTAAAACGAAGAGCATATGCTCTTTGATACTATGGAAAAGGAGCGTTACAAAACAATTTTACAGGATCAATTCGCTCTCACTGTTCTCACCAAAAAGCTCTCTCGCCTAATTCCGAATGTAGGAATTAAGAGTCAGGAATGAATGGTTTTCAGTTCTGCTTGTAATCTTTTTCGTTCTCGTCATCGCCGCCTTCTACATCTTCGCCGTCATCATCATCATCATCATCATCATCATGATCATCATCATCATCATCATCATTAGCATCATCGTCATCATTAACATTATCATCGTCTGCATTTGCACCTTTTTTGCCGTAATTATCTTCTTTATCGTCAGTATCTTGATTATCGTCTGCTTTCTGTTTTTCTTCATCAACAATCGTTCCATCATCACCTGCTTTGCCTTTAACCGACTGTTGTTCTTTTCCGTGCTTCCTTTTATCGTCCATAAGCGTCTCCTTACTCCTTTCTTTCTGAGATTTATTCTCATCCATCGTTTTATTTCTAACGTTACCATGAGCATTTCTAACTCTCCCTTTTCCTTTTCTCGGTTGTTTCTTGTAATTATTTTGTTTGTCTTGTGCATCTTTGTTTTCATAAGAATCGCCCTCATCGTCGTCACCGTTGTTATTATTAATATCGTCATCCGGTTCTTTTCCATGATGTCGTTTCGGTTCCTGTTGTTTCTGATCATGTTGTTCTTGTTGTACTAAGTTCCTGTCTCCGTTATTATTTACTTTTTCATTCATTATGTTTTCTTCATTTTCCTTTTTGTTTTCTTTTTGACGAGCTTTGCCTTTATTCGTTTTATGTTTATTTTTTTTGCTTGAATTTAACATTAGCTCCCAACTTTTGATTGTTCTAGAACTTGTAGTATTTGTAGTGTGAATTTGTGTTAGAGTTTGATTTCGTTTAGCAGATTTCATTTTGTTATCTTTACCTATATCTTCATCGTATTCAACAGGATCCGAAGGCTTGTCGACCATTTGAACTTGTGGTTTCTTCTGAGTCCAAACTGTCGTGTGTTTCCCATTAACCGTTACTATTTTCAAATTTCGTAAAGTGGGCTACTGGGAATTTGGGAAAGCGAGAATTTGTTAAATTGTTAAAATTGTTAAATTGGGCATCCGCGGAAATTGGGAAAGTTGCAAATTGGGAATCTGCAGAAATTGGGTGTTTGAGGCTTAGTCTTAATCCATGGCTTAGTCTCTATGTTAAGGTTCGGACCACTATTGCGTTTGGTTTAAGGCTTAGTTATGGTCTAAACTAACTAGATGTATGCCTTAGGATACGCATGTACCTTGAACTTAGACTAAGACTAAGGTTTAGTCTAAAACATAACCTTACCCTGATTCTTAGGCTTCATTTTAACCTACCTACTGCATGGGTTAAATCTAAGCCTTGAGACTAAACCTAAGTTTTAGATTAAATTTAATCTTTTCGCCTAAACCTAAGTCTCAGATTAAGCTTAAGCTATAATTAGACGAATCCTAAGCGGGCGTCCTTACTAACTAAGGTCTAAGCTTAAGCCACAGTTAGACTAATCATAAGCGGGGGTCCTTATTAGTCCAAAGAAATAAACTAAGCATAAGCGTTAGATAGCATAGATTGCTGAAATCATCGCAAGAATCTGGGATATCTTAGAATATCTAATATCGCCGTGGGTATATGGAGAGCACTCAGTGTATTTTTGGCCCAAATAACCGATACACAGATACGCAATGATTCAAGAATTTGGCATTAATGATACATTTTTGCATTGCATCAAGTTGAAAGTATTCTATCAAACCCATCAAACTTTTCCAATAAAACAACCTTTTGAAGTAAAAAAGATACCATCATTTTGAGATATTATGAGCAGCCTTTATCATTTGTGCATTGTCGAAAAACAAACAATTTAGAATTGAAAAAATTTAAAACCACACTCAAATTTATAAATTTAGGATAAAGCTTGTACTAAAATCACAAATGAGCGGTATATAGGATGTGAAACCCGACGATTAACAGTATAACACCCGAATTACGTTTGTTCATCGTGCAAATATTTGTGTGACAACATAAATTTGCCTGACACACGCGTCAAGTTATGTCCGCACAAATTAAAGCGATCCATACATAAATACACTGATTTAATAGCAGCCGATTTACCAATGACCAATGACATGGCATAAGCAATGATTTTGGTACTGGTCGACTGAAGGAATTTTGCTGGTTTCTTCGTCAAATTATGGAACGGACTTGCAATACGCGCAGTTTCACACGAATTGTATATCGTACGATGCTAGACCCAGCAACGATTGTACTCCCATTTCCGTTCTTTGCGTTGGCTAGTTAACCACCTTATCAGCTTTCAACCATTCTGAAAAAATGTGCCACATGTGCGAGAAAAGGCACGCTTCTTTTGCCAAATTCACATTTCTTCAAGGTCAGATCCAAATCGGCCTGACTTAGCCGCTTGAAATCCATTTTCGTTTCGGGCGCGCTAACGCAAAATATTGTCGGAATTTTAAGCAAATTCTCCAGTCCAAACCCGACAACACATTTTCCATCAATCTTTGAAAAGTAATAGGGGCGTTAGACGCCTCGAACGGAAGCTTACAAAATTGATACAAGCCATTGTAAATTATAAACGCTGTTTTGCGTTTGCTTTCTGGCTCAATTGGAATTTGGTGGTAACCACTTTTCATGTCTCAATTTTGCTCGACCAGTAAGATTGACACCGAGCAAGAACGTTTTTTAACATATGACCAACTATTAGCTGTGAATTTTATTTCGAATACGTTGACCAGCTAGTTTTGGAAATCATCGCCTTCGTCGTCGCTAAACGAAGTTATCGGTATATTGTGCTGCGTCAAATTAGTTTGTCCTGATGCTGTTTCAATTACTGCGATCGGTTGTTTAATTGTTATCACCTGTTTATTTAAAGCTTGCTTTGTTTCGAGCTGATCCTGTTTCATTGTCGTATCCAGTGTCGCCAAACAATTCCTTAAGTGTGTGTTGAACTGAAAGCAGTCGATCGGTGACAACATGTTCTACACGTTTTACTAAAAAATCTAGTTTGTCGATAGTTCGTTGCTCAGATGTTTCTTCCCGAGCTGCACTTAATGCGCCAGCGACAGAATTACGTCAATCTGTAGGCATTACGGTTAATGGCTACTCACCGAACGATCTTGCTATTTGACATATGCTCCACTCCACTGATTGCCTTAATTTGAGTATTGTCGATGGTGTTATTGTCTTTTGCCCTCCAGTAAGACCTACAATATAATGGGATTTGGCTGCTATGCACTGGCTGATATGCACAACCACTCAAAATTTTGCTTTATGTAGTATGCGTTTAGCTTATGACGTTGCCACGCTTAGATTGGAGACTTTCAGCCGTACAGTGACCGCATACTGTTGCATTATAATCGAGTATACGGTTTCCGTGATGCGCTTTGCACCAAACGAAGAATGACTGAACAATGAGTCGTACGGTCAAACCGAACGACACGCTTCTCTACACGCTATGCTGTAAGGCAGAGCCTAACGACAGTGAACAAAAGCACCGGGCCGTAAGGCAAAAACCTCACATCAAAAGATAACAACAATGTGCTGCAAAAGGCAAAATCACAAAATGCTCACACATTCATTATGTCCGCAAACAATAAAAGAATGATGAAGCAATTCCTCACAGCCACCGGTTTATATGCGAGCAACAAAACATGTATGCCAGAACGATACTCAACCAAGACTACGCTTTACAGCTAATAAAACCAGCACCTATACGACCCAATCAACTTATTATTGAATTCGAGTGGAATGAGTGCAGTTTTGTATTATTAGAATTTTGAATTCTTCTTCGATTGCTTGTATTCATTGCATTTAGGATAATGTGGCCTTAATTTTGCTCAATTCATAATTTGTAACAGTAATTTCGAGTAGAAACATAATAAGTAGAAAATTTGTCGCTGTTTTCAAAAATCGAGCTAGCGCTTCTCTTTAATATGCCTGAAATAAGTTTATGCACTCTTAAAAATCACCAAAC
>JASANE010024085.1:0-20926 GCA_030248225.1 Trileptium ribeirensis | reverse complement strand
AAACGCTGATTATTGAACTGTCTGTCATAATAATTGACAGCCGGGCATAACAGAAATCGAAGAATTAGCTTCAAAGTACGACAGCAGCACCAGCAAGTCCTGTGCCGTCGAAGTCGATAGGGACGCCCCCGAGGTTTTCTCCAGCATGCGTTTTATAATTTAAACAACGGAGTCGGCACAACGTCAGGAAATGCAGAATCCTTTTCAGGGTCTCACCCGAAAAAATTTTAACTGGGGGTACAAACTCATTGTTCCAGTCAACTCAAGTGGTCATATAACAAGAGGGTGTTGAAAAAAATTGTTGACGTTTGTGATCAGGAGTGCAACTATATCAAGGTGGGGCACGATGTTCCAGTGCCCACCGTGAGGACGGCCTTGCTCCGTCTGAAACGGAATTGGTATGTATTTGAGGTTGAAACACGAAAGACGGTTGTTTAGGGTAATTTTTCGCCAAAATTTCTTTCCCTCCAGATTCTGTTGCGACACATTACGACTCACATTATATAAGTGGGGGCTCGGTTTCAATACCCCTTCTCCAGGTTTTCCAATACAATGAACAACTAAGATGTTTTCGGCAGCTCTTGACACTGTTTAGTTGTTCGTATAAGCGTCGTAGCAGTCTTTAAAGCAACTCCTGGGACACTCGTGCAAAGAAAGCCTCTACAGTAACCTAATAAGTGAAAAGCAAGATATGCGGCTTTGTTTTCCTAAGCCTTAGCTTCACATTTTATATAATGCTCAGACTAAGCCTAAGACTAACCTTTGTCCATGCGAATCCTCTACTCTAAGGCGTTCTTTCTATTAATCACTAATATCTCTTATATTCATAACTGGTCATAGATTACTGTAGAGGCTTTCTGTACATGAGTGACACCTTGGAAATGTTAGGTGCATTTGTTGTTATTATTTGTACGTATAATTCAAATTTTATTGCTTTAGTGCCGTCGCATGTTATATCTGTTGCTGTAATGTAGCTATATATGGGTAGTTTTGGCTCCTGCTAAATGACTAAGCTATTTACGAAACCACCCATGTGAAATTCTTTCAGACAGCTTTGATCATGCTGTTTATTTATGTAGGTGCAAATTATATATTATATTACCCTCTTTAATTGATCAATTGAAAAGAAAAATGTAGCGCCGGTTGGTTTTAAGTTGGCGACAAAGCATGAAGTTATAATAGTTGACAAATACGAATGAATGATGTCGAACAAATAGCAAGCTACTAGAGATGATATGCGGGCCGTCTGGCGCAACCTTGTCATGAATTCGGCCTGGCGTTGCTTGTTTGGGACCAAGTGTCGGCGATGTCATATGAATTGTGATGTCATCTACATATCTGGTAAATGTGAGAACGGGCCGAATTTTTTCGGCCTGGTTTTGTCTTTTCGAAATTACGGTCGATCTGCATGGCCCAGTGTTTTGAAGAATTCGACCTGGCCTGGCCTGTTCGTAATCTTGCCGCTGGCTATAATACTGTCCTCTAACAAAAACTTGATGTGAAGACAGGCCAAAAACCTTCAGCCGGACTGGTGCGGCCTTTTCTAAATAGAGGTCAGCCCATCTGCACCTTCCCGGTGAATCCGGCTCGGTTCGTTTCTAGTTGGATGCTGGCCCGTTGTCCGGCACAAGCTGGGCTCTGCGGCGCCCCGGGCTGAAATTCTTATTTATAGTATCTTCAACAATTTGGGCTGATGTAGCTTACACCGCTAGTGTGTAATTATTAAAAAATATGGCATCGGTGTATATAACATTGGTCAACGCTTCGTTCGCACGTTACGGATTGTAAACGCAATTGTGAGGATCAAAGTTTCCGACGTGTGTCTCCCGCAAAAGCAAGGTTTGCAATTTGAGAAATAGCGTTTGCACGGATACTGGGTATGCGCCCAACGGCATGGATTGTACATTTATTTTCTGGTTTTTGTCGACATTACATAAAGTGCGTAGTGAAAGTTGGGAACACAAATAAATATGTATCACAAACGTGTAACATAAACAAACAAATAAATATATGTCATGTGAACGCTTTTAAGTTATAGTTGTAGCACAACCATTGTGCGTTAAGGGATTTGTACGCACGGTTGTGACGAGTTAAGACGAGTGCGTTAGCACGTGTTTGAACGAGTTAAATAACACAACCGTACGTACAAATCTCCTAACGCACGCCTAGCTCTGCTACAGTTGACTTATAATACAGCTAATTTAGCTAAACTTGCGTTAACGCATTTCGATGCACTCACTGCTTTAACAATATAAGCTGTGTTACAATTATTTATTATAGAAGTTGCAAAGCTTATGCTTTCAGTCATTGTC
Organism: Trileptium ribeirensis; assembly: GCA_030248225.1. Lineage (NCBI taxonomy): Eukaryota > Metazoa > Nematoda > Enoplea > Enoplida > Thoracostomopsidae > Trileptium > Trileptium ribeirensis. The sequence goes on along the minus strand of JASANE010024085.1, from coordinate 18,614 downwards.
TATCACCTGTTGTTTTCGTGTTTGTCATCCGTTGTCTGTGCTTCTATCAATGTAATTTAGATATATACTACTAGTAGTGTATTCTAGTCAATTATTGTTTCCGTATCGAATACGGAATTTGTTCAAATATATCAGTTCAGCTTCTTGTGATTTCTTTATTTTATCGGGCCGGACTTGTGTTATTCTATCCTACTTTTTGTTTTCGGTATATACTTGTGTTTATCTTTAATCCTTTGCACTACAGACTACCCTCTATTTCAACCATTGTTTGTGTAATATTTTGGGACTGGATTTCATTGCTGAATAAACTCTACTTAGCCCAAGTATTATTATATTTAGCAATTTCCAAGGCTTTATCCGCTTTCAATAATACCGGACACTAAGCTGTATTGCGAAGTATGGCTTAAACATTTGGGGTTAACCAAAAAGAGTTGTTTTTTGTTGTTGTTGTTGTAGACGTGTCCAATGAACACGACGATCGAATTTATTTTGGATAATTTCAACTACTTTTTTACCGGTGTTTTTACAATGGAATTTATCCTCAAAGTCATGGCTTTTAGGTTTAAAGTAAGTCCGTGTGTGTGCGACATTGCATGGGTGCGTGTCTTTATTTTGTTGTGTTATATGCAGGTAATTACAATTTACTCAACGGATTCAATAGTATACTCAACGGATTCAATAGTAAAAACAAGAATTAGAATCTTAGCACGCATATATACTTCGAAGCGACTGCTTTCAGAACGCTTTAGATCGTGTAAAATAAATTGTGAGTTTGGTTATCTGCTCGGAGCTGGCTCAAACACAATATCAGGCAATACTGTGGCATAGTCGCTTCAATATTGGGCCGAAGCAAACAGAAATAAGGGCCTCAATTGAGCCACGCGAAAGAACTATGTTTACGGAGAGGATATCGGGATTGTTAGGATATAGGTTTGTTTAGTTAATGATTTAGACTGAACATAGTTTGTCATTGGCGTTATAAGCATTATCGGTTCCCTGTGTTCAGAAGCAAACTTGTACGGCTGAAATTTTTGACACCGGTTTTAAAAATAGAGCTCTTCTTCTAACATTTGGGCTTCGTGTATGCCCATGGGTATGATGTATTTTACAGTAATTGTCGCGTGAACAGTACAGGTGATAATTTTGGAACGCGGTTCTCTGGCCGACATCTGGTTACAAATTGGTGGGGCTCTGGACGCATACTTGAAGTATTGCATCTAGCCAGGGGGGTCGACCTGGAACGAGCCGTACCTCTTCATAAAATGCCCACTTATTGTGTTCTCTAAATTCTGTGGTCACCAAGTTGGGGAATTTTTGAGAGCAGTGGGTTGGCTAGGAAATTTGAAAGGGTCGAGCTTGACCGAAAAATTTTGGTCCGTTCTCATCTCCAGTGTATGTTAAAGAAATGACTAGATAAAAACAGAGTTAAAGAGACGGGTACAGTTTTATTTCAAACGGACCACGCCCAGTGTTTAAAATGTCGGCTCGTCTTTAACCTCTAGTCAATCGACGATGCGACAATGACCAATCAGAGCGTAATTGCTGAGAATAATGTTAATTTGATTTAGAGCTCAATTATTTTTATTTTAAATCCGGTCCGGACAATGTCAAATCGCCGACGAGTCGCTGTTGGTTGAGAGAATTGGAATTTTTTTGCTTACACAATGAATACATTGTTTAGATCACATCTTTACCCACGGGGAAATAATTCCGCAAAACAAATAGGTATTTAGGTATGTTCTATGAAATTGTTAGGATCCTATCAATTTTTTTCTGGAAATTTGAGTCTTTTCCGGAATTTTTGGATAGCATGCAACTATGCGCTAGTAACATGACGCTGACTGGCTATACATACATATATTTATGTTTTTAGAAAATATTAAGGTATTATCATGCTCATAAATTGTTTCTACTTTCTTTGAAGCTTCAATGAGTGAATGGTATAGAAAAAGTGATATTTTTGGTCTATTCCGCAGTTTATTGGGCACAAAAAGGTTCTTACAATTATTGTAGTAGTAACGCCAGAAAACTGTTTCATATTGTGATCTGTGATATATTTCTAATTTTTTTTTTAGAAATTGTTCTTCTATTACGGATAGATTGGTTTCACAAAAAATTCAGTATGAACAAAATAGCTGCCCTATTTTGACATTTATATTGAAAACATATCCTATTTCGGGAAAATTGCGTTTATTAATATGGAGTTATCCGCTAGTAATCCGCAAGTACGTATTTACCAAGAGTCGTCTTACTTATAGCAGTGGGCTGTTGTAGTGTACGTAACCGTTAGTCGTGTAATGGTTACACTCTAGCATAGTGCCTGCACGCAACAAATTTGTATTTAGCCGAATTTTACCTATTTATGCTATCTGTCTAACTCTCACTAACTGTATTTAGGTGGGCGTTATGCAAGAGTAAACTTAAGATGCGCCCACAACCATCCTCTTTTGACACCATATACAAAACGTTGTTAGCGAACAAAACTCGGACTTCAATAGCCGTACCCAATTTCGACATTTTTCTGTTCCATAACGCCATTAGCGAATGCAATTCGATCCATGTACTTTAACACCAGTGTGTTCGCGAACATTTTCAAATTATAATGTATGGAATATGAAACGGATGTATGGAATATGTCTTTACCTATTTATGCTATCTGTCTAACTCACTAACTGTATTTAGGTGGGCGTTATCATCGATAATATTCAGTCGATATAATGATTACCAACAACTAATTATTGTTGCATGTTTTGTTTACATCTTCTGTAATTCTGTCTTTATTCCTGTTTTTGTAAAATGTAGTAGTTTGTCTGAAAATATATTATGTTTAGGTTATTTTTTCACATTGTTTAAATCTCTTTACAAGCATTTAAAACATTTTGTTCGTTGTTGCTCAGCCTATAAGGCTAGAACGACGGTCAGATGCGGCATAGTCTTCAATTGTGCTAAAATTCCGGCCGTTATATCGTTAGAAAAAAAGAACAGCTTATTGCGGTGATGAAGGCGGACCCGTTGCGCCTAGGGCCTGATTTAAGCCTTATACAAGATGTGACGCTGTGTATATCGAGAACAGGATCATTTCACTTCCGCGTCGAAAAGTTACTCTGGCGAACAAGTTCAAGCGGTCAAACTAAGCATAAGCCAAATGTGTAAATGTATACATTTGAAGCATTAATTTTGTACTTATATAACCGAGCATTGAGTAATAAGCAATGGCAATAAGAATATATAAATTTTACATAGTTTTGAATGAAATTGAAAGAAAAAATATATAACAGGTTCCAAAATTTTATTTATGAAATAATCGTCGCGTGGACGACGTGTATTTGCAATGTATTGTTATCAAGCTTGTGTCAAATTTCTTACAGATTAAATTAGATTTACGTTAGCATAAATTAAACATAAGGTTATTAAATAAGACTGCTCACAAGTATGAATAATGCTGAAGCAGTGATTTTATATTTCTACATATGGATGTGTTTAATCGTCCATACATACAGTTTAGCCACTGACAGAAATAAAAGGAAATCTTTCGCCAAAAATTCGGAAACAGTGCTTAATTTTTTGCAAACTATTCTCGAAAAACCTGCTTAAATTTCTTTCCGTAACTGTGCGCATCTCTGTGTTTTGATTGAAAAACATTCAAAATCTAAGCTGTCAGTAACCAAGCCGGTACCAAGGAATCCTAAAATTAGCAATTTGGAATATGATTATCGCCAATAAGGGTTAGTTGGATTTAGGATTCCGAATTTGAGAAGATTATTAAATCAGATTTGGTTTAGCTTAGCTAGGTTTGGGTTTAGCTATAGAATAAGAAAGCTCATCCCGGATTGTCGACTAAACAGAGCCTCCTGAGAACCTAAGATATGTAATATGATCGATAAATATTTCTGTATCGTGTATGCACCAGATAGTGCAGTGATTCCTAAAATCGCTTCAAGTATTAGAATAATTGAAAATAAATTTAGAAAAAAAATTGACCCAGTTTTTGTGTTATTATTGACCCAGTTTTGTGTGTGTTTTTATTTATTTTGATGGCCCACTGACCTACTGCATCCCAAATTAATCCCATTCGTTCGCAGTTTTCGTGTAATTTTTCTGTATCGACTATATTGCCTACTCTGAAATTTTTTTAATTTAAGCTTTATACTATAAACGTGGGGCATAAAGCATCTGAATTTGACTACTTGCATCGTTAACTGATATTCTTGAAAGTATCATCAAGTTTCAGGAAACAAACATATCGTTAGAATGTGTTATGGTCGTTATTATATTTTTGGAAACGTGTGTAATTATAGCTTGGAGCTTTGGTGCACGAAAAATATACTTGGATTAATAAGGTATTCATAAACTTTTGGCACATAGCGTTACCAGCGATACTTTGGTAATGTTAGGGTTATTTTAATTTAACCGGATTCCAGTCATCGTATAGTAATAAGCTTAATTAAAATATTACAAAGCGTTACATAATAATTAGAGACAATAATGTTTCCCGAGTCGATGTGAGCCGTTTGGCCGGTTGATTCAAATAGAATTCTTTATTATAATAATTTCAGAACTATTTTGGCGATGCGTGGAACGTTTTCGATTTCATTATTGTTTTGGGAAGCTTTATCGATATTATAATCGGTTACGTCGAGGTTAGTTGTAATTTTATTAATTTTCCTTGTCGAACTCAATGTCTCACACAATGTAAATGATATCAAATAGCGCTTAATTTTGCTAAAATATGTTTTGACTGTCCGTATAGCGCATAATTGGGCACTTGAGTGAGCTATTTTTGGCGACGCTTAATTCTACACTTTTTGCGCTGCTCCAATAATAATTTCATGAACAAATTGTTATAAATTCACTCCGCATTGAAACGTTTGGATTTTAGCACTTTGGATTAATTGTCAGCATTATTTGAGATTAATATAATCCTTTACTCTTGCCACGCGCATCGGACGAAAAGATGAAGACCAACTCAGAGAATACTTCTTGAGAGCTATACAATATGAGTTTATATGTAAGTAAACTTATGTCAACGCAGCTGTTTTCAAGCTTTGAACCAAATAAAGAATGCTCCAACAATGTGTCAGTTTCAAAATTTTGAGAACTGAGTTTTTTGTATGATTATTTGGCTTACAAAATTATGTAGCCAGCCAGATATATAAAGACGTTGATTTCATTGTTTTAAAACTATATTGTGTACATTACGACGTTAAAGACGCTGAATATGGTTTGAAATGCAAAATTTTACACACAACATTATTGTTAGAATTTAGAAATTTGTAATTGAATTCTAAACCGAATTTATAATAGGTCTATATAGCAGGTTTTACGGGATTTTGAAAGCCGCGAAAATATTTGCGTGGTATGTAAACAATGCGGCAAGCGGTGTGGATATATAGAACTTGAAATTTTTCACGGACTGTTTTCAAGCCATGTACAAATTTTTCTTTTATTCCTATCCGTGCGCAGAAAATTTAGCTAGAATTACAAAAAATTTTGGAAAATTAACTCAAAGTTGGGAAAATTTAAGCAGGAGCTGGATAAATTTATTGAAAATTAGGCGCTTCAAAAATTTTCAAAATTCATGTTAGTACCCGCGGTTTGCCATTTCAGATCACTCAAAGCCAAGCAGTAGCTGCGGATTATTTATTATAATTTATTAGCTTAGGTCAGAACCTCGGCGGTCATTAAATGACGTACGTGTTCATAAGGCGTGCTCATACGATCAAAATTTGACGGCGATTTTTAAAGGAAAATTGCAATATTTCAAAATTTGAGATCAAAATTTGTGTTCAATCTTTTTCAGGTAATACATCTTGTCGATGATTGGCAACTGGAGTATCGTTGAAAAGTTTTAATAGTGTTTACAGGTTCAACTTACTAAAAATGCAATAAAAGATGCTTTCAAATTTTGATCAAAATTTGACCAAAAAGTTTAACCGTGTGACACCTCCTTTAGTCATCGGTATTACATGCACATGTGTTGTTGCAGCCTGGTGAAAGTAAAATGATTAGCATCAACTTTTTCCGTCTGTTTCGTGTTATGCGTCTGATCAAACTTCTTAGCCGTGGCGAAGGCATACGAACATTGCTTTGGACATTTATTAAGTCTTTTCAGGTTGGTGTAGCTCAAATTATTACTATTATAAATAATAATACTTCCATATTTAATGAAATTTGACATTGATCATTTACATATTCGAAACTTATATTATTCAGTAAACTTTCAAACTGGATTTTAGCGATATTGCGATCGTATACCGCTGCTCGTTCTATGATGGTCGCTGTTTCCAAAAGGGCCATTCATTGGGGCACGTATACATTTTTACCATTTATTTCTAACTTAGATTACTATCGGCATTGTCGTCATATAGGGTCCAAAAAGTACCGTTCTGAAGCAGAAGTGTGCGAATGGGACTTCTGTTTTTGATTATACAACAAGCTGCGTGCTTGAATATTTTAAGGTATATTAGTTTATAATCTGAATTTCTCTGAAATTTCATAGATAATACTTTGCGATAGGTTAAATTTCGCTCAGATGGCCCAGACTATGGAATAATGTTATATTTTCGATTATCACAACACATTTTATTGCATGCATAACTCAATGCATTACTTGTACATTACATTATGTACACACACTTACGGATAGAAATAAATAGGGGTGTCGCAAGCTCTTCAAAAGTAAAGGGGGCCAGTCGTTTACATTCATATTATTATAACACTATCTGTTAATTTTTGGGAGTAAAAGTTAGGGGGTCCTCCATGCACCTCTCCCTTGCAACGCACCTGAGTGGTAAGTAGCAAAAATCATTTGAATACAGTAGTTGCGTTTTTTTTGTATTTTGTTCTTTTTTCTAGGCACTGCCTTATGTCGCGTTGCTCATAGCCCTGCTGTTTTTCATTTATGCAGTAATCGGGATGCAGGTTAGTAGATTAAAATTGTGTAAAACCTAATGACTGGTGTACATTATGCTTTATATTTCTGCTTCGAGACAGCGGTTCCAGGCATAGAGAGATGGCGTAATATTGTCGTCGATTTAATCTGATTGATATGATTTATAATTAATATAATAAATTGATAAGTTGAAGCAGTTGGTATTCTGTTCAAATCCTATACACACATTTTCTTCTACAAATAAAGGATGTGAGGGATCCGCAGGCTCATCAGTTGTTATGGTAGGGCTTCAACAATTCCGGTCTCGAGTAGTCCTCGTGGTCCCCGCTCGTCTCATGCCAGTCTATCGCGTTATGGTTACCCATAGGTCTTACACCTTTTAGATGTACAGATGCGTCTCAGTGAACGATTGTTTGAATGAAACAGCCAATATTCCTCTACATAGATGCCGCGTCATCTGCCCATCTAATTGAATAAATCTCATATTTTTGTGAAGAGTGGTTTATGGCACCCTGCTCGATTCTGTCCGTCATAATGTATTTGTTTGACGACCAAGGTATAGTTAACTATATCCACATACATAGATATTTATGATTTGACCAATTAAAGTTGTGACTAAACTTGCTATTTTACTTCAACTCAATCCTGATATCGAGATATGTACACATAAAACCAGTTATCAAAAATTACATGTTTCGCTTTTATAGTAGTGATTTTACAGCGTTAGTCAAAGCGCTGTACGCTGTATGTACATTTTAATTTACGTACATTCATTGACAGAAAATTCGCGAATAGCAGTTGGTCAGGAGCTGTTAATTTTTGTGAAATGTTCGTCCGTTTCTATAGTAATGTTTCCGTTGGTAACTGTTGTAGTCTTTTCCTTTTTAAGGTATTCGGCAAAATTGCACTCGAAAACGACACCGGAAATTCTTATATTACTCGAAACAATAATTTTCAAACTTTTCCTGCCGCGATTCTTTTACTCTTTCGGTAATTAATTAATTTTGTTTGTTTATTTTTTTGTTTTATACTGTTTGGATCTGTTGTGTTTGATTACGAAGTCTAGTTGAAATTGGTATTCGATATTTAGTTAACTCATGGTCTTTATAAGTTGTCATCGAAATTTGCATGAAATTATGCCATGATAGTTTATTATGTGATTGCTATTCGATTTAAGTGAAAGTTAGGGATATCAGTGCTTGATAAATTGCTAGCATTAAAATTATTGTTTATATAGGTAAGTTTTCGAAATGCCAAAGTTTTGATTTTTCAAGCCAATATCATTTTGTTGTCTTGCTCTGCGGGCCGAAAATCGTGGATTTTTAATGGCACTACAATTATTATGGTACTATTCAACTCTGCTCATTGAAACTGTTCAGAGAGTGGGAATAAGGGCCATATTTATTAAATTTTTTCGTTTGTTTGAGCTGGCTTCTCCACATAAGAGAATGGGGGCCCAGATATATACAGTACCCACCAAAAGTCACTGTCCCTGCCTCGAAACTCACTTAAGTAATAAATTTTGTGCAAAAAATGGAATTTGTTATTTAAATAGTTTTGAAATCTGGAAAGCACCGCTGGTTTGCGGCTCGCACGAGATTTTCATTTCTGGTGCACACTGCATATCGACCTCGTCCTGGTCCCATCAGTTCATGCCCATCAAATAAATTTGGCTTCCCCAGTTCATGCACCTAGGCACTTTCCTGTGCGGCAAAAAAAAATAAATTTTCTTTGCTGGCCTAACAATATGGCAATTTTTGTTCACTATTTTGAGTTAAAAGCCCCCAGCTTTTAGGCTAAAAAAGCTTAAATTTTCCCTCGTTATCTATTCATTGCTGTTATAGTTAAATTGCATATTTTTTGACGTTTTCTTACAGTTATAGCGCCTTATGGTTCCCCAGTTCAACAGGAGATTCCCAGTATTAATGAGGGGAATTGCCTCCCAAGTATTTTCACGCCCCACCATTTTATGCTCACAAACCAACCATGAGTGTGGAGATGTCCGACAAAAAATTTCAGGCAGATCCTTAGGCCTTGTAAAAATTAGCACCCCGATATGTGTTAGTCGGGGTGGGGGGCTACACCTGAGGTCGGGGGAGGCTACATCTCAGGTCGAGGGCTACACCTTCCTACAAAATACATTGCGTGAAACTTTGGCTACTTCTAGAGATTCCAGATTTATTTTAACACGCTGCTGTTGTAAAACAAACAATTGATGTACGATTAGCTTACATTTAGGTGATCATATCAAGGACAATGCGAAGAATAGATGTGCGGGCAGGCAGAAGGGTTCCCTAGCTACCCAGTTATCATGGTGCAATGACGATGAATGATGATGAACTTATATACTAATACTTCGGTTTCTTTTATTATACATTTATTATACATACGGTCGGGGGAGGGCTACACGTCAGGTCGGGGGGGGCTGCATTTCTATTAAAAATTTGTAATACATGGGTCGATTGTAGTGGGGCGTTACTATGTTGCTATCCGGTCTATTGTAAAACTGTATGCAAAATTTGGCTTTTTTTAATTTAATTTTCGGTAGGTCGGGGGGGCTACATTTTGATTACCCCATTTATGGCACTTTATGACCTTCGACCTCATAATCAAACAACACATGGACAGACGCTGATGTTCTCTTTTTCAATAACACCTGTACTGATTACGATTACCGTTATATAGCATTTTTGGCGCTAGTGCAATTTGACGTTATTTACCAGCGTATGCAAGCTGCCAGATTTGACCTTGGTCGGGGGGGGCTACATGTCACGAAAACATTTTTCGGAAGCCTGACGTCAGCTTCAGTGTCGATGCTTACTCTCAAGCTTTTTCCGCAAAAATTAGCAAATACCCCAAAGATCACAGTGATATGAAAAACGCATATGTATCACGTGCTGGCGATACGGCGAACGTTTATAGTGGGACATGTGTTTTTGGCTTCATATGGCCAACTCGGGTTGAGGGCCTCTGGCTCCTGCTATGTTAGGGGTACAGAGGTCCACCATGCCTCATTATGACCGTCGGACATGTTATTACTACATCTCACAGCGACAATTAATTTTCTTCCAAAAGACTGGTGCTATGGGCCAAAACGTGTCGATGTAGCCCTCCCGACTAATTACATGGTGTCGTGAAATGAACCATTTATCACGTCGCCGTGGGAATTCGGTTCTAATAGTATATTTAATTATACATTCATCAAAAAATTTCTGTAAATATACCTTTGGTATTCGAAAAATATTTTTGTCATAAATATAGACCATGTGCACCGCTTCGTCAAGCTCAGCTGAATGGTACCAAAAGCGCGTTGCTGTATCTTAATTTATGATTTTTGGGCAGAGGAAGCTAATGGAACCCCCACAAAACTGTGGTAAACGGAGGATTTACGTATTTCCAAGTGACATAGGTACATTAGAACAATGTATTGTTTGTGGATTCCCGAAAACAGAATTACATAATTATGGCAATTCCAAAGTTTGAACTAATAATTGATTGATCAACAAATAATACTTCACCGCAATTAATTCGTAACAGCCCCTGAGCAACACTACCTTCTGGTTATTGTGGTATGTATAGTTAATCTTAGCCAATAATGTTTTTGAACTCGAAAGTAGAAAAACTCTTTTTATTTGTGATCTGCTTGCTATATATGAACACTTGACCGAACCTGTGTAAATGTTGTGTATTTTGACAATAATTTAAAAATTCTCAAGTGGTAACATGTAATACGGGTTTCGAATAGACCGGCTTCATCGTGATGAAACCCGTTTTTTTTCAAAAGACATACCTTCTTATGTTACGTTACCTGCAGAAAATTTTGTGCTTATCAAATTTTGCAGTGCAGCCTAAGGATAGGTTAACATAATATGTTCTTACGTTGATGCAGCTACATAGTGATGCAACCGGACCGGACCGACCTCTGTGCTATGAAGTTGTATCACTAGCTATAACATTTTATGTAAACTCTAGCGTTCTAAATTGCGTCTTTACTAAGTTCAGCAAACTCAATGGCCTAGTCAACCACATTGATTGAAAGGTCTAGCACAAAATACTAGCTCGAGTTTTGATGATCGTTCAAAATTCCGCAATTGTTCAGGAATAAGCGTAGAATGTTACTCTCATTTTCAGAATATTTTAATATAAGAATGGATTAGCAGGGGCTGCAGTTAGTTGAGAATAGTGACATAATTTTATGGACAACACTTCATTTAATTTGTGTAGCTTTTATTGCGTGAACATAGTCAGTCCAATAAGTAAAGCAGTCGTTTTTTGTAAAAAAATTGCACGGCGGATCTAAATTAATATGAAACTGGCATTACGAAGTGTTGATAATAATTCTCATTTTTCAGATGCGCAACCGGTGAAGCGTGGCAACAGATAATGTTGTCGTGCGCACCGAATCCGGTCAACAAATGCGACGACGATTCCGACAATGCAGGTGACATTTGTGGCGTCGGATTTGCGTACATCTATTTTATATCGTTTTTTATGGTTTGCTCGTTTTTGGTAAGATTCTTAATTGTAATTTTATATTGTTACACAATTACGGATGGAAATAAGAGCAATTCTTAGCGAATCGTTTGCGAAAATTATTCGCGTACATATTTCGCAAAAAATAAACAGCAGTTCAGTTGCTGTTTGCGAATTATTCACGCCGTTTCAGCGAACTCTTCGAGTATTTTTGGCGAACGAATTAAATATGAGCGCTTTCTGCAGAGCAATTATTGAACAACTCGTCAATAATTTTTTGCGAACGATTTTCAAACTAATACTTCTGTCCGTAGTAAAGTGTAAATATTACTATTTTTCGTCATTACGGTTTGGTTGCTATCAGGAAGTACGTAAGCGATATTCCGGCTCCGGCTAATTTTTATCCAAATCGAAGTTCCGGTTTCATGTCTTTTGGATATCTGGACAGAAATTTGCAATAAAAATTTTCCATTCTATAATCGAAATTAGCTGACACCTAATAATATACTTGGTGTTATTTGCATGACATGAATACGAAGTATATTCGATCATTGTGGTCGCTCTGTTACTTGGTTTCAAATTTCCAACACATTATCTCGGCATCTACTATTAAACACAGTATAAGGCACAGAGAGCTAATGCTAGTCAATCAAGCACTGTATTTACAATTATTTTTAAGTACAGAATATGTTAGCTATCCCGTTATGTAAGCCACTACCTAACGATACAAAGTGACAAGTTTATATAGTATATTGCAACAAGTTAATAAGTATTTTCATTTTAACACGTTTCCTGCTACCGGCTGAAATAAGAATTGTAGTCCCTCGCAGAAGGTACTATTTCAAGACAGTGGCGAGAAAACCTTCAAAATACTTAACTTATGTAAATATATACGCTTTCTGAGTGATAATATGTTGTAAACAAGTCTGACGTATATTTACGTCATACGCGTCAAGCACTGTATTTACAATTATTTTTAAGTACTCTATAGAACAAGAATATGTTAGCTATCCCGTTATGTTAGCTACAACCTAACGATACAAAGTGATATATTGCAACAATTTAAAAAGTATTTTCATTTTTATCTCATGTAATAGTAAGACTGCAACATAGCAATTTCTAGCATTTAACGCTGCTGAGAATTATTGCCTAACACCAGTAATTCGTCCGGTCGGTGAAAACCGGGCGATTGTGGTTAGTTCACGTTCATTGCCTATGTAGAGGTTCCAGTTTGAGCTTCCTGACCCCTTTTTAAGGCAATAATACACCTGTAATACATATTAAGAGATACATAATAGCGGCTTGTTCTCGCAAGTATAGAAAAAGTGGTGTCCACTTGCTATACGGGGGCATAATGGAGTGCCAAAAAATTGTCTTGCGTTTTGGTTTCGTGGTGCAGGTGGAAAATTCGTGGCTACATGTACCAGGATTTTCCTCTAATCATGACGGAATTAGTTAACCATAATAACAAAACACCGCAAGGTTGTAATGGTGAAAATTTATAAATACGTTTAAGGAAAATTATAATTTAGAAAAATTTACAGTGTCGGGTGCTAGTGCTAGCTGATTGCTTATTGCATTGCATTTATCGTATCCAGTTATATACCTTCAAATCTATATCCATCTAGTCCTCAAAGTAATACCAAAGAGTGCATTAGGGAAGAGTATGACACTTCCCTGCACTCACAAGTTAGCCCGTGTTTGATGATACGGCCGTTTTCGGTTTGCCCCCACCCCCCAATTTCTGGTGGTTGAGATGCCCCGATCACCCCAGTTTCTGGGGAGGGGGGGGGCGGTAGGTCGGCCCCCCAGATTTTTTTGGGGGGCGGGGTCGGTCGGAGCCGCCAAGTTCTGAAGGGGTCGGTTTATAAGCAGCTGCTGGTTCAGCCGACCCCCACCCAGAAAGTGGTGGGGATCAGGCCGAAAACGCCCGTATCATCAAAAACGGGCTAACATGTGAGTGCACGGAAGTGTCATACTCTTTGCTAATGCACTTTTGGTAAAACCAAAATAAAGTAATGTCAAAATTCAACAATTTTGTTTCCAAAGCATTTATTGCCCCATTCAGCACTTCACAGGCGTAACGGCATACATAACCTACATTTAAACAGTAAACCATTGTGTATATATAACCGGGATAAATAGCACTGTATGCCATGACTCACCCCAACAAACAATAATAACAATAAACCATTAATATTTCATTTTATTTTTATCTTATTGGTGAACAGGTGCCGGTTTCAATTATTCTGGTTCCGGCAAAATTTGCCATTCGGGTTATGGTTCCAGCTAATTTCAGATCCGGTTACTCTCCCGATGCTAATGTTTGTATTTGAAGAATAATAGTGCTCACTGATTTCGAACAATCATTTGTATTAGATTTGACAGCCAACTGGGTTAGATATTGGTCGTCTATATCGATAAAAATGATATACATATTTTCTTGCTGGATATGTTGGTTCACAAAGGTTCTTATTAATTATACTATCATTTGATTGTATGTGTGAGATTCGGGCAGCCCAGCGAACGAAGTCGAACGTGTTTCTGGCAAAAAAATTGCACATGACAAGAATTTCGGCGGAGAAACTATGCCCTGTCCCCAGTCCTCTGAAAAGTGGGGGCAAGTTCGGGGCACCATGTTCATCATCGGAGAAAGTTCAAAGTGGCGGGGGGGGGGAATAAATTTTGCTTAAAAATACTAACTATTTTCATGTAGTTTTACTGCCTTTTGTATTTTCCAGTTATAAAACGACGTTTTAGCATTATAAATAGTGATAATTGATGTTTAATAACTATTTGCAAGTAAAAAATATAAATTATTTTCAGACATAAAAATTTTTTGGCTTTACTAGAACATTGAGGTTTCGGAAAAGTGAGGGAACGGACATGGGGGAAGTTCTAACGAACATTATGGGAATTGGAGAATGTGGGTCCCCACTATGCCACTCCACTGTGTTGAGGCCAGTTAGTTTTATTTTAGATGAATATTAATTTGGTTATCTCGTGTGGCAATGTAACCCTAGGCAACGCAAACACTAATGGACGGTACTATGATCGTTTGCGTATATTGTAGACGTAATCTGTGTAGAATTCACAAACTGCTCATTTCTACATTCTACATTATATTGTTCGGCGAGACGAGGTTTAAAGCGTATTGTAGTATTTATTTTGGATATTTAACTTTAGATTATCAACTTATTCGTAGCTGTCATCATGGACAATTTTGACTACCTCACGCGCGATTGGTCGATCCTCGGACCGCATCATTTGGACGAATTTGTACGACTATGGTCTGAGTACGACCCAGATGCCAAGTAATTAATAAAATAGAAACATACTTTTATTTTCGATTTTCTGCTGACGTATTGCATTGTAATATATATGACGCTTCTGAGGCATAAATAATTGCGCTTTTGAGGGTTAAAGAGTAATTAAAAATGAAAGATACTACGTAGACTCAGTTTCGGCTGCAAAAATAAGTCAATTTTGTAGGTTTCTGCAATAATTGAAGTAGTGGTACCTAGAGATATGGGCCTGTAGGTTTCTGAGATTTGAGGGTACGATGAAACCTGTATTTGCGTAAAATGCATCAATACGAAAAGCACTAGGCAAATCTAAATTAGTCAGTATAATTCTAGTTTTTTATTAAAGATTTAAATGGCTATTTTCGCAAATTGGTATCTTTTTTTGATCATTGGAAGGAAAAATAAGTGAGCCTGTGGTTTTGGAATAGAGAAAATGCAGAATATGATTGTCACTTTGCTCATAACGTTTCTACGTTAGCTGGAGGCAGGCATTTCCTGCTAGGTAAGCCTGTGCCGGCCAGTCAACAGAAAGGTTTAAACAATTTTACCCTGTGAATACAAACGACGTGCGAAATACGAATTTTCAAGTTCCGTCAGTGTGATTAAAATCTTTTGCGCTATGCATCCTTGTGAAAACTATATGGTATATTGAGCAAGCTGCACATCATTAAATATGCTGGCCTAACACTTGAATTTCTTTTCTTCGCGTTTTTCCAGTGACTCTATGAGTAAACCTGCTGCGGGGTGATACCTTGGATTGTACATAACACTACTTACACGGAGCAGTTTATGTCTGCATGGTAGTAAATAAATTGCGGCTACTAAAAAGTATGTGTGGTTAGTTATAATAATTGTTATTACAATAATAATTGTTCTAGCAAGATTCGCGAAACCGTAGATTTACTTAATGTATTGATATTATATAATTTGCTTTTTAGCGGTCGTATCAAGCATCTTGACGTTGTGACCCTTCTACGAAAAATATCTCCTCCGCTCGGATTCGGTAAACTTTGTCCACATCGACTTGCTTGCAAGGTAGGTTGAATAAAAATCTTATTTTT
The DNA here is from genome assembly GCA_030248225.1 of Trileptium ribeirensis. Lineage (NCBI taxonomy): Eukaryota > Metazoa > Nematoda > Enoplea > Enoplida > Thoracostomopsidae > Trileptium > Trileptium ribeirensis. Next base: position 2,883 of record JASANE010024085.1, on the reverse strand, counting down.
GAAGTTTTGAAATAATGATTTTGTGTGTAATTCTTGTGTAAAAAAATACATTTTACAAGTTACGGATACAAATTAAATCTTAATAATATTCGTAGTGAACAGTTCTCGAAAAATTTGCGATTTTTTCGCTGTTTGTGCGATTTTTTGTCAACGATTTCTATTATTTCTGTCCTGAGCCATATTTGATGTTCGTGCTTTTTCAACAAAAATCAAAAGTTTTCACGCCATATGCCTTGCTGAATAATTATTTTCATCGTTCTGTTTTGTATGAGTAAATCACATTATCCTTACTTGTCTTACATAATCTTACACTACGTAACCACGGTACTGCAAAGTACAATACAGTATCCGCCATAAATGACTGTCGCTCGCTCGCGACTCGCTCGAAATAAATTTGTTTTAAAAATAGAATTTATTATTAATTTAGATTTGAAATCACGAGCGAGCCACTTGCTCGAGACTCGCTGGCTCGAAATGCTACAGTTATGTTCTGGCTTGTACTGTAATAGTAGATATATTAAAAAATTCGAAATTAATGTGTAGTACAAACGCAAGATAAATAATCTGTTATTAATTTTCCGGTTTCGTGCTAAGTATAGAAGTTTAAATTAAAACACTATTATAAAAATATTTTCTGAGCATAAGGTGTTATCTACATACAGGCTTATGGAGTTATAGGTGCATTACTGGATCATAAATGATTCTTAGATTCACCGATAATCCATCACTCATTGCGGCTTAACTATGCGATTTCTTAAATATTTGCATAGCTTGTGTATGTAATCTCCACCTATTTTTGTGTTGTATCTTCGTATTTTAAATTTTAATGGTACGTAAACGCCCATTATATAATGTATCAGCAAAAGGCGAAATTCCACCTACCGTCGCACAAGTAAACGTTACCGCACAATACGTAATTAATCACGAAATTGTATGGCTAATAACCACGAAATACCAACAAACACTTCTTTAATGATTGGATTGATGAAATGAATGAATGATCTTTAGCTTGGATTGAACTAAACAATGTCAAAATTTATTATACAGATGTTGCAAGTCGTTTGCTTTAAAAATTAGCATTGAGGAACTTTCAGTCTATTGCTGACTTTAATTTAATTATACATAATTTATAGCAGGAATAGTTGATTAATATATAATCTTAGTGGCTGGGGCTTAACTTATTGTTGATTTTCGTTAAGGAGGAATAACAAATACCAAGTCATGTGCTCGACGACATGTTGATCTAGCGATTTCCTAGCTTGGGCCAGCTTCATTATGTCAAAAATATAAAAAGTCTTACCGTAGCTTTACCTCGAACTTTAGGTTTAAGCAGTGTTCCGAAACCCAGTTATTACAGATTTGAGGGCGTAGTTTCGGCGATTAATTTAATGACCGGTTGCGATGAAAGGCACTAGAAGTATCGGGTAACTTTATGGTAACATGAACATAAATTTAATAGCAGCTCTAGGGTAAACGATACTGTCTTGTCTCAACGGAGAGGAGCTGAAATTTTTAACTATATTGGCTTTATTTTTGATTGAGGTCAGCTTAAACCGGATTAATACGGGACTCTTGGAAGAGAAGACTGTTCCCACGTGCGTGTCGTGATACAAATTCTTAAGCATATTGAGATTTGTATTAAATTGTACCGCTCTGTTTAGATGGATTTCATTTTGAGAGTTGTACCCATTCAGTTTTTTTGTTGTGACAAAACTTATAACTCAGACAGCTGGTTTTTGAAATACTAAGATTGGAAGTATAATAATCAAACGCAAGGGGCAGTTTTTATACAGTGATATGGAACTTTGCTTTAAATATTACTGATTTTTTGCTAACTGGCTACCTAATCTTAAACCCATTAATAAGCACATAAACGTACAAATGTAAGGCCCTGCTAATACTAGAATATTGTGATATTGCAATTCTGATAGCAGTGCGACAGCAAAAATTTTATTATGACTGTAATGTCATTAGCTGCGCAGTTTTGCATTCAGATTTTTTTAATCTCAGGAAAATTTTATTTTTGAAATTTTGATTAATCACGCGCTAACCCAAAGGGTTATATGCTCCCTCAGCTGAAATTTTCTAAACAAGTCAAGTTCCATTCACTCTTGTCACTGGGGAAGCTTGATATGAGTACCACTTGACAAAGATTTGAATTTAAATTGTGAGCCCAGGCTAAGCTTATGCTTAAACTTAGGCTTACAGAGACAAAACAAAGTACGATCATTCGGCTGTGGAGTAGGAATCGTGGCATGGGCCAAATATTCTAGCGGCGCCATTGTAATGTATGCATATACCAGTCTAATTTGTATTTGATTCTCGAGTTTTAGCGCCTTGTCTCGATGAATATGCCGCTTAATTCGGACGGTACCGTGTGTTTCAACGCTACATTATTTGCGCTTGTTCGAACAAATTTGAAGATCTATACTGAAGGTAAAATCCGTGAAATAATTGTTTCACATTTTAATAACGAGTGTTGTTTACATTCAAAATAAAAAACTAATTATTAATTATACGTTGCTATTGCTATGTCCGTTTTGTACCCTATTTTTCGTACAGTCTTGAGCAAAGTTTTGCCCGCGGCGGCATACTGGACATGGATCGTTTAGCTTCGTACGTTAGCCACTACGCTATCTGGAAGCTGTTTCTCAGTTCCTTAAGGAACCTCACAAGGCGAGTGAACAACATCATGCGCGAAAACGCACGCTGCACGCTATGCTCGTTTAGTGCATGCGCTGACAAATGCGTCAGTGTGAGAACTATGTACTAATGGATTTAAAGACTTACAAGATTTGTATAGCTGTATTGTGATATTTTGGTTGGTTAATTTCCGTTGGGTTTACTCTGGGTAGTAAATACCAAACATTAATTCGGAAAAAA
>JASANE010024083.1:0-15543 GCA_030248225.1 Trileptium ribeirensis | reverse complement strand
AATTGTAAGGTATTGTGTGATATCCACATATAGCATATCGACGTATGTTATAGAGAACTGATTGCCTGTGCACTCCAAAGGTGCATTTGTACCTATGCTTCACTATGTTCTGCAATCTCGATAGTGTTACTAGTATTAACATAGTTCGTTGGCTGCATCTATGAAATTGTTGGAGCTGCATTCATATAAAAGAATTTTTATATGAGTTTTAGTCCAAAACGTCCGTGCTTATTTATTTTAGTTTTAGTCTGGGGTTTTATTTTAGTCTTGGGGTAAGGGGGTTTTTAGGCCAAAAACCAGAATTTTGCCCTGTTTTGAGGCCATATCTTGATTTTGAAAGGGGGGTAAAATTAAAAAGTATAAATAGTACACGAAAGAACTTTATTTGCTTTATACTTTTTCCTGACTTGTTGCGTTTATCCTGCAAATTCGTGGAGCATATTAAGCATTTCGAAGCTTGAAAAATTTATAATAATCTTCGATCAAATGGCTTCACACTAGCCCAAATTTTGACCTGAGCTCGTGTTGGAAGTAATTAAATTTACTTTAGCTTGGTAAATGGGTTTTTAGGTGATAGATAAGTATATACTATCTCGGGGAAAGTCGAGTATATTTTTTGAATATCTTAACTAAGGTCTTGGCTCTTTTAGCACCTCCACTGTGTCTCAGCTTACCGACAAAATGGCCAAATTTTGATGTTTGTGCCAGTCTAAAGCATTTTAATTAATTTTGCCCGAAAAAATACAACCTCAGTTTAAGTATCTTCCTATCAACCAGGAACTGGGAACTGCTTTCTTGGTAAAGAACTGTTTTTATTAAATATATACTAAACGTAGTATTAACTTCGTTTGTTTCAACTATAGCACATCTCTTGAGAAAGATGAGTCACTGAATAGTCTTGGTTGAGAATCGCAAAAATCAATACTTTCAAAGTCCCTACAGAAAAATTATATAGCAGTAGCACGTCTAGTATCTCGCGGCGAATGCAAACGGAGCTGTATTGTTTGGTAGACGCTCAATACGTTGTGTATGCATTCTTTGTGATGGATGTGGAGGGGACGTTATTTCTGTCGTGTTGTCGACCTGCAGAACCCGAGGCATGTCATATCGATCGAATCCTTAACTAAATTTTTAACGAAAACCTTTTGCATCCTTTTGTTGAATCGCTGTAATGCCAAAAACCTTGACAGTTCCGTGTATTGGTTCCGATCCCGGCTAATATTCGCTTCTACTTTCATTGTTGCGATATTTAGATATAACCACGATGGATGCACACGTATAAATTTATGCTTATATAAATAAATGCTTGATCATGGTTCTCTGCTGAGATATTGGATATTGTTTTCGCGTAGTTTGACCTGACCATTTTTTACATTATTGTCTGTGCTGAACATGTGCTATATTCGGACTTGAGAAAAGCGTACATGTGTATCTGAAATTGCTTTACTTAGCTGCTTTTTGTATTAATGTGCCTGGCTATATATAGGAAAATTCACAAGAAATATTTCATAACTAACGGTTTAGATTGCTAATATAATATAAATGATCGTTTTCTGTCGTTATATGCATCTTGATTTTGTAATCTCTACATATCTTTGACTAACTAAATATATTGTACAATTTGTTGACAATTTAAACTTTATATATACTAAATTTCTGGGTTAGCATGCGGCGGTGATTTGCAATTCCTGTCAACGCTTCGCGCTGATCGCGAAGTTAACGAAATGTTAAAAGGATTCGACGAAGAAACAGAAGTTCAAAGTTAAGTTATATCCGCATTTTGGTTATCGTAAAATCTCTAAATTCCTGTGAATTAGCAGTGTCGTGCTTTAATAGTGTAACCTATATTATTGTATTTGTCAGGTACAGTCACCGGAATTAATTATTAGTAGTGCACGTAAGCCTTTTGCGCAGAGAATACTATGGATGGAGGTTGAACGGTGTACCGCGAAATGTCAATTTTTACTCACATTATTTGGGTATTTGCTGTGTTTACAACTTTTTGGTACGCATGGTAGTATGAGGAGTCGTAACTGTCTTACTAAATCACCCCGATGCTACTAACAAGTCTCCTATTTTTTATGTTTGCGTGTTCTGAATCTATATCAAACATGGAGGGTTTTCTGAGGTGGGGTGGTCGCAAACATGGAAAATTTCGGCTAGTCGTAGGATCCCGCGTTCCTCCATAATGGAGAGGACAATTTCAACGAATGGAGAAGCCAGAATATATACCGCCCAAATTACGAATAACAAACACTGTTTTAACCTAAAGACATTGTCGATAAAGCGCTTTGCTTAACTAGTCATTGAGAATGACTTGATTTCTTGAGCGCTGCTTCAAACCACACAACTGCTTTGTTTAAGGAGATACCTGGTGCGCCGCCTGCTGCCATTTTCAGTGTGATTCCCACGAAAATAAGTAAAGATGTTAAATATATGTTGTATAGACAATTGCATTGTGTCGTCCTGCACTCGCAATGGGTTATTCGCGGTGGCCCTAGCAAACATGATTCCAAACCGCTCAAAAACCACATTGTTGGTATTAAATTTTTAGACTTGAATTGAGAAGGTGAATTTTTGGGGTCGATAGACGTAAATAAAATTTTTTGTTAAATAGTAAAGGTAATTTAAATCAACTAATCCAAAATAATAAAATTTTGGATGCGATAATTATGTACGTTGCTACATATGTAGCAGCGTGTTTAACATGAATAGGGGTACTGACCTGTCGACAATTGGCCTAATACGATCTTCCCCTAAAACGATTATCCATTTCATATAGCCGACTCAGATGTTTTTTGCAGCGTTAACAAGGAATGTTTAATAATGGCAATACATTTTGAGGTTAACTTATCAAAAAATGCTACGCTGGTTATGAAATACCTTGATTTCAAGCTTTTTGCTAATTTAGAAAGTCGACTTTGAATAAACTAGAAAATCGTAAGCGAAATTACTTGCTACCCGGGTACTTACCTTTTCTTGTTGGTCGTAACTGGCCCATGGCAACCCCGAGTCCACGACATCTAAGCTGCTTTTTAGGGATGAATTTGAAGCAAATGATACTGTAGCACCGTTAGCTTCAGGACCTGTCCAGACATTGCGTGCAGCCGCTGCAACTAATACAGCAAAGTGAGTGCATCGATTACAATAGTTTATTCATCGTTTTGTTAATGTACAAGTTAATTCAATGTGTGTGAAATTATTTATAATTCCATATCCACGTCTCCGGAAAATAAACAGACCAAATGGTTCGGGTTATGTCGAAAAGGGCTCGATAAATCATGTTATGGACTGGCGCAGATATCTAAGCCAAATTAGGCTTGAGTAAAATGGATTTGTAAATAGGTCTCTGAGTTCCAAAATTAGCGATCTGTATCGATGGAATTAGGTTTATTTTGTTAAGCAATTCATCTTCTATGTAGCTGCATATGATACGCTGATATAAATGACATTTGCTCTGCAGGATTGGGTAAACATGGGTTTTTCAATGTACCCAAGAAAATTGCCGTATTGCTACAACCACTCGACTACATCAGGTTTTTTTTCAAAAATTGTACTGTTCAAAAATTTGATCATTTATAACTGTGAGTGTTCATTTTTAAGCATGACTGGTCTATTTTACAACTACATAGCTATGACCGCTTAGATATGCCCTTATACGTATATATTAGCATATATTACAAAGGTATATGGTTGTATTACTTAAGCTATTTACACGTACATAACGTAAGTTTCTGGTGTACTGCTTTATATATACATATGAATAATAGCTTATGAACATTGTGAATCATACAGTCATTAGTATTGCAAACAAAACTCTGTTTCGAACGATGGTTTTGGTGGGGTTAAATGTTACTGTTCATTTATATGGTCATTTTTTAAATTTTGTGTTCATTTATAAGAAGTTGTGTTCAAATGAACATGTTTTTGACGAAAAACCCTACTGCATGGGCGATATTGGGTTCTTTTTGCAGAGCGAATTAGCCTCTGTGTAGCTGTTTATCGTCTGTTACTGTTGTCATTTCCTACATAGCAGTGTTGGCTCATAATGTTTTTTAGATATTCATTGATTGTGGTCCGACATACACGAAATGTGCAATATCTCTGCATCCTCCTTAGCGATACGGGCGGTATTAGACGTATCTTGAACAACAATTTAGCCTCTGTGCAGTTGTGCTTACTTACCACGCGGCAGGGTTGATTCAAAATTGATTTTTATTGGGCCTGCGAGACCTTAAATACGCAATAAGTGTGTATTAATATGCAATGCTCGGTATTCACCAGATTGGCGATGAGACAAGCTACCAGTTATAATTTATTAGATTTGGTACATCGGGTTAGTGTTCTAAAATTTAGGAAGAATGTTATTTTAATTGAATCAGTAATTTGCTTATATCTAAGTACTTCTAAATATTTATCCCGAAGTGAGCTTCGAAAATTACTAGTAAGTCAATGACAGCATTACAATAAAAGCATTTTGACAGAACTACTTGTTGATACATGTACTAGTACCTGGCCTATCCCCAGTCTTCTGAAAAGTGGGGTTGCATGTTTATTATCGGAGGAAATTTCCAAGTGGCGGTGGGATAAATTTTGTTTGACATACTAAATACTTTCAAGTAGTTTTACTATCGTACCACTAAACGTAATAGATTACAAAAAGTGAGCGGATCAATAGTCGAAGTTTATTATATCTTATTTATGTATATACGTAACGTATGTATTTCAACTAAATATTTAATCAATTTATACTAAGTATTACGTTTTAGACGTTTGATGGCAAATCCACCTTACAAAAAGTTAGCTAGGTAGAGAATTTGCCAATTAAGTAGTAATATCACCTAATTATTTAATTAATTAGTAAACTTGTTAAAATCATAGAGGTTTTAAAGTCACTATTCATGATCAGTGATATAGAAAACCCCCTAGCGCCAAAAATCAGCAATTTTAAAGTGATTTTAAAATTTGCATAAAATTAACTAATTAGCTAATTGACAGGGAGGAACCGGAATTCCGGTTCCGGCGGAAATCGTATTCCGGTTGCGGTTCCGGCAAAGGGCAAAAACCATACCGGAATCGGAATTCCGGTTTAAAAATTTTGTATGAAATTTTCCACATTTTTGCTTCATCTCTGATCCAAACATATGTAATATATATATTATGCAATGATCAAGCTTCAATACAAACAAGCAAAAGAAAAGATTAACTAAGCTATTTGCCGTGTGAAACATAAGTTGGTCACATAATTGCAGTAGGAATTTTTCATAATGGTTGGGAAGATGAGGGTTATTTGTTTTTTTTTAGTTAAATTTTTTTTTTATTAAATTGGTTTGTTGTTTTTATAATTTTTTGTTTTTATGGTTTTTGTTTTGTAGTTTTTTTTTTTTTTTTTTTTTATTTTGTTGTGTGGGTTTATTTTTAAATTTATTTTTTTTTTTTTATTATTATATTAGCATATCTTTATCATCCTCGAATAATAATAAACACCATATTCATAATAAACAGCACGGCGAGATGTAATATTAGTAACAAAAATATTAGATTTACAGTATATAGTGATTCACTAAAAATTAACAATTTTTCTTTGAAAATGCCAAATAATAGGCTGACACGCTTAACTAATTAGTTCATTACTAATGAACTAAAGCAAATTTTGACAAAATCTATATGTGTTGCACTTGTCCGATATTAGGCCTTTCAAACAAAAAATTATAAAATGGGCCCAGTGGTTCTTGAGGAGTTCAACGGACGGGCAGACACTCCCGATTTCTCCCTCTCACGAAAACAAAACGCTTGGCTTCGGTCCGCTTAACAAGTGTTTTGAGGTTATTAATCGACATTTTAGCCTTAGAAATAGTGGAGATTAGTGTTTAAAACATTTTGCATTTAAAAATTTAAATTTCTGGGTCATTAAAATTTTTTGAACTTAGTTGACCATGGAGGAAATTTCCATGAACATGTGGGACTTGGATAGTTTGGGTTCCACCTTCCACTATGGACTGACCAGAGTACTGTAGCTGTACAACATATCCGTTTTCAAACCGACTGGCAGAAAATGAGTTCTTACGAAAGGGTACATAGCAGAACGTGATACCGTTTAAATCTCAAACGGCGGACTCAGCTTTTTTACGTGCAGACTTATTCCACCTGGGGTTATTATCTATTTTCTTTTTCAAGCCTCTTTAATATTGATTTAAGGTGAAAGTCGTACAACTTCATTTCGTTTTTTGAAACAACCATTGGCGGAAAAATTTATATTACCCGTATTGGCCGGTTTTGCATTATAAAGCGTGAACGAAGATGGTCTATGTTTATGCCTGATATTTTTTGTAGTTATATAATCGATTATTAAAGCAAGAAAAACGCAAAGTAGTCGTCGTTTTTTTCTATTAGCGACGGTATTTATGTATGAGAAGCACAAATAGGCTTCGGAGAACATTAGAGTTTCTATCAGAATTAGTGCGTGAGTCCACTTTAGGTGCGTGCACCTAGGTTTTTTGTCAAATCGGCTTATGGCCGTAAAAGAGATGAACGCGAACAAATCACGATTTTCTCTTATGTATGCGTGCACGAGTTGCGATGCGGCAACGCGTACGCGCTGTTTGCTGTAGGTATTTTGCTATTGAATATCGTATTTTACTGACCGTGTACCAGTGAAAACGCGATTACCAATGCGGTTTTTTTCTTGACCGTAAAAATTGACCGTGAACATTGTTGTCTGATTCAGAATGTCATCTGATGAACGCGTACAAACGTGTGAAATGGGCAAATGTGCGTGAACGCAAATTCCATTCTTGCATCGCAGAGCAGATGTTCGCGTTCACAAAAATACGAATACCAATGGCACATATGTGAACGAGAATTTCTGCACGAATCAATTCGTGATTTTGCCAAAAGAACAACCTTGGCGTGTGCACCTAAAGTGGTCAAAAGTTGAACGACATTTCGGACGATTTCGACCATTTTCGCTTAAACGAAGATAGTTTAATTTAGCGAACTTTGATTGCGTTAAAATATAAAAATTAATATAATAAAAACTGTTAGTTTGCATTTAATTTAATGAATTTCGTTTAAACGAAGATTGATGGATTGCGATATTGTTCGATTTTCTGTGTACTTATTTCTGATAGCAATTGTCAATAAGTTGATAATGAACAATGAAACATGGGGTTGTCGTGGATGCATTTCGTTTACAAATGTCTTATATTTTCGTTGCGGCTATGATAACGGAGATAATTCTGAGGAACATCTGCTGGACACACTTTAGTTCATTCATATGTCAATGTGTGTTGATTTCATTGTTCCTCTATATATCATTTCGGCATGTTTACCAAGTTATTCGACATACGTATAGTTAGTAGTAAGTACTCTGTCTAATATTTTAGTCACACTGTAACATAATGACGCAGACAGCTAAATGGTTCGGGTTGAATTCATGGTATATTATATATCTTGGCGTTTAATGCCACAAACGGAATCAAAAGTGGGGCTTCTTCAAGAGGATGTACGCCGAAATTTGACGCGACGTAAGTTGTTTCAATTTTATATCTGTTCAGTTAGCAACATTAATTTCACAAGGTGATGATCTTATTATATTGTAAAAACTGATACATGGATGAGTCGGCTGCTTTCACGCGACGACTGTAACTTATGCTGGGCTATTAAAATTGGGGTTTGGGGCGTGGCATTACGAAGTTCCTCTTGGCAAAAATGAGTGGGCCCCAGGCAAAATTTTGGGCTCTCCCTGGTTCTCGCATCTTCACTGTAGGAACATTCCAGTTGACAGGAAATTGGCTTTTTGTTAAAATTCCTTTCAGATATTAAAAATTTTCTAAATTTTTTTAAAATTTGCTTAAAAATAGCTTTTGCTCTCCATTATAGCCTTTGTACCACTGTTTCTAGAACGATTTTTACCCTTTACCTAATAAATACTGACGTTGTGGTAAAATACTAATACTAATTGTGGTCGTGTTGTTCATGAATAACTTATTCATAAAAATGTTTAAAATACCTACTAAATCTTTCCATAATTTCATGTATTTTAATACCGTGAATGTATTTTCAAGCTAAAACGATGTTAGCATTATAAATTGTGGTAATTAATGTTTAAAAACAATTTGCAAACAAAAAACATCAATTTTCAGACATAAAAAATTGTTGGATTTAGTCGAACATGGGGGTTTTGGTCGAGTAGGGGGACGGACATAGGGTATTTGGAAAGTCGTGGGGTGTCCACCTCTTTCCAAATCCCTTATGTTCGCGAGATTTCCACCTGTCCGTCTGCTTTTTAAACATTAATTACCACTACTTATAAACGTCATTATCCGATTATAGTTAGTAAATAAGAAATATATTTTGTGCTCAACTATGCCTTTTGGCGTTGACTCTTTTTGCGTAAACGAAGTACCAGTAATGCTGTTTGGCGTTACATGTACTATAAAATGTTGAGCCAAATAGTATAGTCCATGCATTCCTGAGTTACATGAGAATATTAACGTTTGCCTGTTGTTTGGTAATAAAACACGTATCTATTTGCAAAAACGTGACCCTAATTGGGAAATTTTTTATGTAGGTTATTACAGTCATGGACTAAAATAAGTGTATAATTACAGAACATGAAAGGAAAATGTACGCAACTGCCAACTAACTTTAGGGCTTTTCGTCTATAAGCAAAATTAAGAACACTTTTGGAAACGACCGTAATCGTAATATTGTGAACGCACATGATCGCGTTCGTTTATCCAAAGGTAACGAAAACGAACGTTGTATATCGTTCGTGTATAAAATAATTTAGCTCTTGCATTTTGTACGCGCTTTTTTTCCCGTGACTCAACAGTTCAAAAGGGATATTTACGTAGATTTAATTATACAATTTATGGTTGTGCCGGTTTATTTCTTCACAAAAACTGACTCTTTTACAGATTACATGAAAAGACGTGTCATAAAAAAGCTATAATGCTATTTAAAATAATCGTTCCACCGGCAACTAAGTTACAAGTGAGAACAAAATTCGGGTTGATTTTAAGCAGATAGATGCTATTTTCATCTCATTTTCTCAAAAATGTGAAAGTGTACTCCAGAACTGACTGTCACCTATTGAGCGAGCAAGTGGCTCTCTACAAATTGCTTTCACGCTCTTGTCGACCAATCCATAATCATTTTCGTTGAATTCTGTGTTTGCAAATTATGTAACTGTGAAAAGGCGGGAACGTATCTGGATACGCACACTGCACTTGGTAGAAATGACCGTTGCGTCTCGAATGAATAAACATATAATGAAATGAAATTATCCACGAACAACTGGTACACAGCTCTTGAGTAAACAAACCGCACTGAAAATTTTTGAGCATGTATTGACAGATTCATATATCTTTGGAATAATATTTTAATGTTTTCCAACGACCTCATTCGTTTCCAGCAAGTGCAATTCGTGCCAGTATTTGCAATACCAGCGCGTCCACAGTAAAATTTTATAGCATCTTCTCTTAGAATATTGATTTATAGGAAGTAAAATAAGATTTCGCTACAAATGTATGTAGATATTAATTTTCCTCATTTATTTATAACTGAAACACTGAAAATCTGAATTTTTGGATATTTTCGTGTGTCGCATTGAATTTGCGAAGCGAATAATTTTCACTAGCCGTGATAGTGGTGAAATTTGACAATAACTACTACTGTGTTTTTAGGGTGACACACATACTCAACTTTGGATGGGCCGATTGATTCGCTTTATATTTCTATTTGTGCCCTTTACTTAGGCCCGAAGCCTGATTCCAACATTTTCCCGCCGAAAAATCACGTTACCTGTTGTAGTTAAGTTAAGCTGATTTTTGTAGAGCAAGTAGCTCTGTATTAGACTCTATATAATACCTTGCTATGCGGTTCTCTTAGATGTGAGATTTGGATCAAAAAGGGCCCATCAGACCAAAATGCACTAAAATTACAATATCTCCATAACCACTCGAGTTACTTGGGTGTTTTTGGTCTCACCTTGTAGATCAATTGATTCTCTATGTAGCTGTAAATACTGTGTAGGTTTGGGTCTAAAAGTGTTTTCAACGGGCCCATGAGACCCACAACATACGAACATAGTAATATCTCTCCAACTGCTCGAGTTATGTAGGTTTTTGCTATTGTTTTGTAGAGCAATTCATCCTCTATTCAAGTTTAAAACGGTGTGCTGTTATTGCCATTGTTTACTTTGCAGGGTTGGATAATAAGGATTTTCTAATGGGTCCTTTGGGCTTAAAGTACACAAAAATGGTAATTTCTCTGCCGCCGCTCAAGATATATAAATATTTTTGGTCTAATTTTGAAGAGTAGTTCATCTTCTGTTTAGCTGAAACTGCTGTGCTGCCATTGTCTTTGTTTACGTTGCAGGGATGGGTCGAAAGGCTTTTTCAATGGGCGCATGCTGCCCAAGAACAAATGATAATATCTCCGCAGTTTCACGAGTAATATAAGTGTTTTGGTATCATTTTGTAAAGCAAATCATGGTTCCTTTTGTAGTTTGATGCTCAATATAGCTATGAACATCTGTCTGAATTGCATATTCAGCACTCAAAATCCACCATCTTGGCGATAGGACAAACTACTGGTTTAATATTTTTTGGCATAGTACGCGCCAGAAATAACTCTCGCATTTTGAGCGAGTGAGTGGCTCGGACGAGCTTGCGCAATTATCAAAATTAAAAAATTTTGTTTTTAGAACAAAAATTTCTTTCGAGCTAGTCGCGAAGGAGCAACAGTCATTTTTGCAAGTACTGTACATATCTACCAAAATCTGCTGAGTTGGGTGACGAGTAGTCTAGTAGCCTGTTCCGAACATAACCAGCCGCTGATAATCGCATGTTCCGTAGTATTTTTTTTGGTTTCAAGTACTGACAATACCGTACACGGCATTTTGAAGATAATGGGTCTACAACAGTACAACCTCTTACAATGTGCGTTATACAGTGCTATTTTCAGGCTTATTAACTAATGCATCGTAATCGATTCGGAGTGTTGTGGTAGAACTGGGTGATGGGGCAGGTAGTGGATGAGCGATTTGGAAGATTCGAAGTCATTAGGAACTATTTCGATAACGCCTTTAGATGGATGGTCTTCAATAACCTCTCCTGATATCGTTGCAAAATATCAGAGTCGCTTTCGCGAAGCCGTTTCGCCATCGAACGGAAGCGGTGGCTAGTTCCTTGTAAATCGATAGGTGTAATACGCTGGGTTTCATGGGCTATTTAACATGATATAGATTATCCGCAAAATACACGGTATAGTTGAATTGTTTGAGAGCTAGATCATTATCACTAATGAGCAGATTGTCGGAAATACCAATGTTTTACAAAGCCCAGTATTCATCAACATCCGGATATGGCGGTGTTATGGTGGGGTTTTGGGGGGGTGGGGGGGGGGGGGGGGGGGGGGGTTTTGGTTGTGGCGGGCTTGTGGTGTGTTGTGGTGTGTGCGTTGTGCAATGAGTAGTAAATCTTGTTCGCTTACACTCAATAGATTGTTCAGTTTGCATTCTTCATTTGCAGGGTAGGTTGTAGACCTCAATATGGTTGATAGGGATGAACCTTGTGTCTACATCCTTATTTCGAGACGTAGTACCAGCAAATCGAATAGGGCACACGATAGACGCGTGTTCTCCGACATATTTCCAAAAGAAACAACAGACGGTGTCGGCAGAAGCCCGACAAGATTCTTCTGTATGGGCCAGATTTAGACAGCGAGAACACCGACTCACTGACAACGTGTATTAGACAAGCGTTTCTCAGCGGGTGATGTGATCCTGCCGGTTGCACCACAAGAATTCTACTGTCGTGGAGAAATAACAAAGGTCTCGCCGATAATAGAGCAATCGTTATGATTGAATATGAGCGTCGCGATGTGACCGATTACGGTCGTTGATGGCGAATCACTGGTTGAAGGGAGACGCAGTCGACTCTGGAAGTACGTTGAGTGGTATCGGTGACGGTAATGATGCTGCTGCTGGCGAGGGGAATGTTCGAATCGAGTAGAGTAATTTGGAACTAAGACCCATATAATATTTAGATGAACGGCAAATAACTCCGGTAACGGCGATTTATGATAACTATTCACACGTTCACTAAACGGCGATGAAAGTGTTGTCGGATGTCGATTAGTGTACTGATATAATATGATGGTCTAATGAATGATGAACATGATGTTTATGCTGGTACGGAAGCAACACGAAACAGCGAATGTCATATGTCAACTTGTAGGACAACCAAACGTCGATCAATATATTTACGATGCATTAGTTAATAAACCTGAAGATAGCACTGTATAACGCACATAGGAAGAGGTTGTACTGTCCTAATCCCATATATTCAAATGCCGTGTACGGTATTGAAACCAAAAATAATACTAGGGTACGCGCGATTATCAGAGGCTATTAATGTTCATGAACTAAGGTTTATGACATAGCCTGCACTGGACTGGCAAGGCGGTAGGACATTCTAAAGCTTAAAATCGGTGTCTTTTCGTTAGAAGAGAAACCGTATTTCGTTATCTCCTCCCAAAAATATGACCCAGAGCGTCTCAGTTCATGTCGAAAACTCACTCAGTAATATATTTTATTATGGTATCTTGTCAACTGGTATAGATATTTGAGTCAGATTCATATTGTAGAGTGAACAAAATGTCTGTGAGACTATTGCTGTATGATCCGGATAATGCTTAGCTTTGCTTTATGACTGTTTTAGGATGCAGGATTTGGATAAAATAAAGGGTGTTTAGACAGACTCTTGGGATCTAAAATTAGAGAAAATAATAATTTGTTCGCAACCGCTTCTGTTATATCGGTGAAATTTGGCTCAGTTTATGGAACAATATCGAGCGAGATTCGCGCTGACACTAAAGTCGAAATTATTTTCAATCTTACTCAAACACAATATATATATATATATATAATGTATATACATATCAGGGAGTAACCGGAATTTTGGTTTTGGTTCCGGTGAAAAAACCATACCGTAATTCCTGTTTAAAAAAATTTCGTAAGAATTTTTCCACATATTTGCTTTATCTGTGACCTAAACATTATGTAATATATACACAATGATCAAATTCCAATACAACCAAGCAAATGAAAAGATTAACTCAGCAATTTACAGTGTGAAACGTTATTGAAATCGATAGGGTCCAGGTAACCCTGAGGGGTGATAATGAAAATGCAGGCCATGCCGTTCTTGATATCCTAAGCTCAGGTCCTTATATGAGACATAGACTAAGTCTAAATCGTGGGGTCCCACCCGACGAACCCCCTCCCTCTAAGCTGTTCGTTTTTCTAGCGTTATAACGTACCGCATCTCAGGGTTACTTGGGCCCTCATAACTTAACGGTGGCGTAGATTTCAGTAAGCTACACACCAGTATATTTCTCTCATCAACCCGAGTCGAATGGTACCCAACGTGACCATATTTCGAAGCAAAACATTTTTGGGTTAGGGACCATTGGGACCTCAAAAAATCGAAAAAAAAATTTCAGGGATGTGGGTAAAATGAGTATTGTCTGAACTGCCTCATCGAGCTGAATCGACTGATACCAAAATCTCTGTATCTTCAAAATTAACCAAATTCGGGCTGGGGATGACGGCAAAGAACACAATTCAGTCTCTATGCGACTGCGTATTATGCTGTGCTACTATCGTTATTTACATTGTACGGTTAGGTCAAACTAGGTTTTTAAGTAGGCCCACCAGACCCAAAATACACGAGAACGACAATATCTTCGCAATATGTTTTCGTGTATTTTGAGTCTTATGGAAATGTTTTGAAACCCATTTTTATTAATCCTACAAGATCGTAGTTATAACGTAGCCGCATAGAGCTTCTTGCGCTCTACAAAATGGTTCTAAGATTATGCAAATTTTGAGGAATTATAGAAACGCGTTCATGTCTATTTTGTCTCGTGGGTCCTTTTAAAATCTCTTTTAGCCCTTATCTTTGATTCAATGGTGACCTTGTGCAAAAGCTTAATAACAGTTTTGCAGAGCATTAATTTATTGCTTTATATAATGAGCCGTACTGAATAATGTATCTGCTCCAGTTGTGAAAATATGGGGGAAAATTTGTTTTGGCGGACCCAACTGTTACAAATGCAGGTGTTGGAATCCGTTTTAGGGCACAGATAGAGTTTTTAAGATTTCGCTTGAGCTGTCGCGCGAGAAAGTTGAGTTGTGTGCGCCACGAGAAAAATACCACAGTATGGCAGGCTGTAGCTTCGCCACGTGGTAAGATAAATCCAAAATTTAATAATAGTAATGTTCACAATGTAGATAGATTTATAAATTTATCTGTGTGTACTTAAAATTGAGTTTATAATATTTTAGTCGTTCTGATCTTACTTCAGTAGCACACTTGATAATGAGGTATTAATTACAGTTATACCATCCAGAAATGCCGCTACTCACTACATGCTCGCTGCTCGAAAAATGTAATAACATTGCTCGCCGGATGTTCACTCCATGCTCGCTCGCTCAAGAGGCGATGGATATTTCTGTCAAATGCTGTATTCTTACGTCGTAATATATTATTTCAGTGCGCCGAAAACTCCTGCTGCAGCGGGGGCACGTCATTCTGCGGCGAACGAAGAAGTATGCGTATCGGTAGCATTCATGTCAACGCGTTGCTGTCCGCTTATTATTGATGATCACGATAAAACGGTCCAGACTGTACTTCGTAATTGTAGACAAGCTAATCTAAAGTCGATTGCACACACGCCTCTGGTAAAGCAAACTGTAGTTGAAAAGTGAAAAGCAATACTGTAATTGAAAAAAGTCAATTTATTTGGTGACAATAAATAATGTGTCGGTTAATATATTTTAAATTGAGTGCGCATAGATCGGAGCTTTCACAAATAACGTGTGAGTATACCTAAGCTGGCCCTATCAACAATCCTATTTTGTAACAACTGATATCGATTCGCAACCCACAAATCGATCCTAAAACTAAGCCTTAGAAGTTCGCGAACAAAACCCGCAAAAGCTCGTTATAAATTTCCTTGCGCATAACGCGTCATTACGGCAGCAGTTCTTTTTCTTGTGCGTCTGTTGGTCGCATAGCTCTTCAACAGATTGATGAATTTTCTGGACTTTTATTCGACGCCTAATTAGAAGTAGTTCTGCATCTAACTTTGCATTTGTGCTGGTCGCGTGATTTTCTTACCTAAAGTCTCACAAAACCGACAATTGGGGATCTTTTGATTATTTGGATCAGTCAATATTTTAGTGATAACTTGCCAGAGCCATCGCTTCAAAAACACAATACCACCGGAATCTTCACTTTGTTGCATTTTTTGAGCTATGAGACAACGTTTATAATAATCTTAAATTATGAGGTATTTCAATTAGGGGGGGTAGGTCATTAGAGTGTGTTTATAAGTTCTCGAGTTGCTAAATACGATAAAATCAACAATTGCTTTTGCGTAGTATAAGAGAAGTGTTGGTGCCTTACCGCCCAAAAGCCGTTCTTCTATATATAATTTATTAAGCTATAAGAATTTGGAACATTGACGTCA
>JASANE010024081.1:0-37571 GCA_030248225.1 Trileptium ribeirensis | reverse complement strand
TGCTTGATGTAAATTTGTTGGCGAATGGGCTGTCACTGTCACACTGGGAAACTAAAAGCCATGCGCTCGGGCGTCCCGACTTACAAATATCCATCGCAGCAGCAAATGTCCTCTTCCGTAGGCCAAAGTGGTTCAAGCGGGTCCTTCTATCGTCGAGTTCATCGTAAACGAAAAAAGGACAACACTGAAGCATTAACGATGATAAAACAATGGGGAGCCGGTCAGTATCGATGGTTTTTGCGCTGCTGAAGTCGAACTGATTCCAAGTATTCGACGCGTCGATCGTAACCTCGAAATTCTCGCTGTAGTTAGGATGGCGATTTTGTCGACGTCCAATCGTTGGCGATTCTCTACGCCCACCTCGGTTCTTCGTTCGTATCCAATCGGGATTCCGGGAAATTGAATCAACACTACGGTACCCTCAGATCACTTCCAAACTAGATTTGCCGACATTACTCTTCTGAAATCCCCGCCGCTCCCACTCCCAAGAAACTCTGCGTCCCAATTTCCCGTACTAGGGACGAAGGGGTTGTAAGCCCAGAGCTCAGTTTAAGGTCTCCGCCCCACGTTAAACTGTCAGAACGTTATCCAGTTGAACGAGGTCACAATGCGACTTTTTGTTCCATCTTCCGACCGTTGGAAACTCAGCGACCGATCGAACTTACCTTTGTGGTTGCCGCCCTCCCAATCGCCTTGAAGATGACCCTTGCTCATGAGGGACATTTGAAAACACGAAGTATCTCAGTTATTACGATCTTTCATGTGAGTGTGTTTCAAATCTCGCTGGCAAATCGGGAGCCAGACAAGCTGAGTTAATGCCTAACCGGTCAAGGGCCCTGCTTTCCGCCCCTAGGGTTCCCCTAGGCCTCTGTTCGCGCCCAATGTCCGGACAGGTCCGTCCGTCCGCTCAAATTTTGAATGCTTTTTTGATGTGATGTTTTTTATGTCGCGCCTTCTAGGTATACATAGGATGGGTGTAGTCGATACATACAGTATACAATAGATATACATATATGTCTACACACACAAATACACATGTACACACACACAACACAATTAGAGATCATGGCGCGCAGAAAAGTTGTTATACAAAAATATATATATACCTAATTGAACAACAACAACAAAAACAGCCGACGAAAAGTGTCGGTTTAGAGGGAGCAAGAAGACGAAGGAGGAGCGAGGGACACGAAGAGGCGTGGGAAGGGAGGGGACAAGGGGGGACGCGGTGGGGTTTTCGAGGGTGGGGCTCCGCGAGACGAAGAGTAGTTGATCGTAACCAAACAGCGAGGGGAGGGGTCGGAATTGCTGATGAGTTCCGACGCATTAGGGGGAACGGGGCGGAGAGGCGACCAACAGCGATTCAACGAGGCGATATCGCCACGGCAGGTAAAATCGCGTCAAGTCGAACGATCAGAAAATAGTAGGTGCACGGTAGGGGGGGGCGCGGTTCCGGGCGGCCGCCGGCTCCTCGGGATCGAGCCCACGTTTAGCGCGTTGGGTCGGAAACAGCTCAATCTTTTAATCCAGTCAAAATAAAAATAGCATAATCACAAGCATAACGTCAGATATACACGGGATTTCACAACCTTTTTGAAAAGGAAACAAATTGTTATATATTGAAAAGGAAACCATAAACAGAATGGGCAGTAGTCACAACCATTTTTATAAAAAAAGAAATCATAGAATATATACGAGGATAAATTTACAGTAACCATAAATATAAATTCATACATTTTTTATAAAAGGCAGCACTAATAGGCATAGTCCACAAATATTTAAGGCAAGCCATAGGCAAATGGCGCAATCATAACATTTTTATAAAGGAACCATATATGATATATATACGCCATATCACAATATTTTTATAAAAGGGAACCATAATATATACGACATAATCATAACATCTTCATAAAAGAATGATAAAATGATAATATAAGGCACAGTCCAGGAAATATTTTAATAAAAGAAAAACGATAAATTGTGCGTAGTTTACGGATAATTCACAACATAAAAATAATTGTCACAACAGTTTTTATAAACATAAATCGACGCAATTTTTCATAAAAAGTTGGCACCACCCAGCCCTATTTTGCAACGTGTCCCTGGCAGTGGAATCATGAAAGTTACGCCGGAACGGGGCCCGTTACACTATTCGGCAAACAACCGGGTGGCAAATCTGACGCGCGTGTAAGAATCTGCCGAAGCCTCCCCGGGGATTTTGAGCCAAATCGAGATATTGATCCAAGTTAAGTTCCGCTCGGGACGGCCGAGGAATTCGGCCGCTCGGCCCGCCGTCCACAGGCCGGGCTGGCGGACGGGCGCCACGGCCGGGAAATTAAAACCTTTTGGAATTAACACCTACTATTCGCAAATTCTCCCTAAGCTCTTTGAAACTGCAGCCGGGGATGAAAGTAGCAGAATTGGTGAGTGCCTAGTAATTGTTTATTTTCGGTTCAAAAAGCAACAATGTATTAATCAGTATCAAAGCCTGTCGGTCCCCATATTAACAAGTTGTATAAAAATATAAAAAAGCAAGAATGCAAAAAATGGACTACGACGCAAAACTAAAACGCAACAAAAAAATTTTGCAGCTGGGATCGATAACACAGGCTCTACATGTTGCCAGTAAAAAATAGCTACAGTGATTATTATTTCTGTGATCACTACAGACCGATCTACCATTCCTATTTTGTGATAGTCAATATTTTGAAACACAAACCTTGTTACCGGAAAAATTCCCAATTTTTAATTGCTTGCTTGTGCAACGAAAATCGGAAAATTCAAATTTAGTGCCTGAAATTACGCGCAAGAAATCAATTTGTTTAGCGAATGTTTAATCGGCGCAATTCAGGTTCCCTAATGCATTTGAATTTGAATTCGGATTATTCCCAGCGTTAGTGAATAAATAATTTACAGTAATAGTGACGTCACAACTAACGATCGCATCGTTCTAGTTTTGAATTTCCGAATACCAATTATGTTTTTGAATTTATGTTTTCTCAAAATATTGTAATTTCTAATCGAATTTTCGTGAATATGGCTCACTTTTCAACGTAGTTCAGCGCGCTTCGCGACGTCATGCCGGTTTTACCGTGGAAACTATTCAGCACCATGTCAAAACGACAAATAGGATCGTTGTTGGTCTGTAAGCCACCTATGCAAAAATGAAAAAGCTATGTTGAATGGCTACAGTGCGTTGCTTTAGCACAAAAGTACGGTACATACATTTAACATGACACAAGCATTGCATAAATGAACCTGAACTTCAATTATTACTTATAAATATCAATTTGGAAATGTTACAGTGGTTGTTTTCAAAAAAGTTCGCCGAAGAGCAACATATCGGCCCGGCTTAAGGGGTATTTCGGGCTGCCCGATCTTGGTGGCTTAAAGGTACACGGCTGCTGTACCAAAATTTCCTACCTGTAGCAGTATACTGTAATTGCACCAAAACCACTGATGCATAACTGTAAACTCACTATAATTTAGCCAGTAAAAATTCCAATTTGCATATAACTGCTTCACTATAAAATTGAAAGCTGTTGTGTAGAACTAAACGCAGCAGCCAAACAACATACAGACAACCATAAAAAAGTATTGAGCGCTGATACCTCCTTATGGTAGAAAAATTTCATAATTTCAAATTTCACATTTCAAAAATTTCATACAACCCTTCACTCTACTTTTGAAGTAATTTTGTGAAAAATCGATTTTTTTTTTTAAAGCAATTTCCAACCTACGGTTAATTTTGCACCAAATTAGGAAAATACACCGTTTCTGTATCGAAAGAAAATAACTACTGGAATGAAAGGTTAGACATAACGTCATCTTGTATGAAATATTTTCCTTCTCTGTTGAGCTTTTACCTAGACTTTTCTCAACGCACAAGTATTCGCTCTCAAATTTTTTGTTTGCTGCTGGTTCGACCCAACCGATCGTGGCTTTTGATTTCTGTACGCTCCACCAGGTACGGGGCGTCTCATACTTTTTCGAACCAATTAAAATCTCGATTTTCCCGCAAAGTTGGTAAATTTCGCCGACCGGACGAGAAACCACGAATTGAGCAAAAGGCGCATCACATGCAAGGATGGGTCTACAAGCCATCGGGTGGATCTGCACCCATCGAATCAAAAAAGTAGCGAAAAAAAAATTGAAAACTGAGCTCGGGTGCGAGATATTCACATTCATACTCACAGGGCGGGAACAGGGGTGGGTATTACCAAGACATCGAACCCAGCCCCTCAACTCTCTGGCACTAAAGGCTGATCTTTTTTTTTTCCCGTCCGAATTTCTCCCCCTGCAAATGCGTCGGTCTTCCTTCCACGATGGATTAAGATTGAAATCTATATCTCTTAAATAGGGAATTAGGGGTCAGTCCTGGCACGCATGGCTCGTACAGATATGCATATATATATTCACCAGCATAAAAATGAATTAGAGAGCGGTTTCATTAAACAATTTGAACAATAAACAATTATCACGTAAACTTTGAACACCAATGGGTACAGAATTTTTGTAACATATCCGTACTTCCACTGCAGCAGTGCGAGGAACAAAAAAGAAGAAAACATTCCAAACTCCAAATATTTAAAGGCGCAATTAAACGAGATATTTATCTTCCTACTGATCGATCTAAAATTTTTAAATTTGTAACTTACGCTCTGAATATGGGAGAATGAGCGAGAGTCAATCTTTTTTAGTCTCAAATTAATGATTTTTTTTAATTCTGGAGCCCGGGAATCATGAAACTGTTCATATGAGATTTTTCAGTTTGCCATGTTGGGTGGAAATTATGGTTCGTGGCGGGAAGGGTACAATTGTGTACCAAACCATAGCTATGTATACATATCAAATATTATGCACACAGTTATCTAACAAAAATATATATAATATTTTTAGGGGGTGATTTCAAAAATTCAACTTATTCTCGTTCCAGGAATCCATCCAACTCTCGTTCGGGCTTTTTGCTAGCTTTCACGTGCCTACTTGGTCTCTTGGCAACGTATAAAGTCGAGGAAGTGTTTGTGTGGATCTCCAAATATTCGGCAAGATGTATTGTGTCTCTTTGTTGTTTCCGTATTTATTCTCGGGGTTCCGAGTCCGCGCCATTTTTACGATTACGAGCCAGCGCTCCGCCTTCCGGCTGCGGTTTGCAATTTCCCGCTACTGTTACGTTTTGGCGCAACATTTCAACAGCCCCAATTTGGGATTCCGCAATTATACTGGGTGAGGAATCGTGTAAGCAATTTTCCTATTAGCACCACACATATTGTTGAAACACCACTTTTCCAGCAGCAATTAATATTGAAAACCGACTTGTCATTTTGTATTATTCATATGTTGATGGCTATATATTGTGTCGAAACTATTTTGACACATTTCGAACAAAAGTCAGGGATGCTCAAAACACTTATCGTCCAGGGGTTATGGGCGCCTACGACACTTCCATCGGGAAGTCAACTTGGCCGCCCTACTCAAATTTCCTCCAAACGAAACGTCGACGCGAATCTCGTTGATCCTGTTGCGTTTCCATTTGTAAATAGTTGTGTTGCCGCGAAGTATGGAAAAAAGTTTCAGGTATAAAATACGTTTACTAAAATCGTCATTTTCTTTTGTAGCTAAATGTCTAGCGTTTACTATGTCGACTTTTGATGGGCGCTGAGGTTACGGAGACGATTTGCAATTGAGCTTAAAGGTTGACATCGTGCTCTAATCTGCACTCAAATAAGTTCAACATTGGTCTTTAACAATTTTTTTATAATTATTTTTGTAATTATTTAAGACATCTATTGGATTAATATATAATTGGGTCATTGAATAATGTATCTTATTTATGATTGTGCCACCTTCGCGCACAATCAGCAACATATTTTTAATGATGACGTTGGCGTTATAATTCCTATTGGAAACTTTTGTCCGCCCTATTTTTGCGATTACGATCGTGGAGCAAACAATTATGGTCCGCATCATACCTATAATCCAATTGCTGTGATATACGACAAATGTGTACAGTTTTATTACGGTGTCAGAATGCGAGGCCTAGATGGGTCCCTATACCAACCAAATAAATAATTGCCTATTTGTATTTATCATCCCCAAAAATCAATCATACAGACAAAATATAGGGGTTGATATAGCCACATATCACACAGTATAACTACCAACATACAGCAAATATTGGAAGTGTGGAATGGGCGCAAAAGAAGAGGTCGGGAAGAATTTGTACGAGGTTCACTCACCTCTGCCTGTGTTTTGCGATATCACGAAAAATCGCACCTTGGGTGGAAATTTCAACTACCCTCGGGTTTCATTTTGACTAGAAGTAGGTTTCGGTAGGTTCAGAACTAAAGGTACAAGAAAACTGAATAATGGGCCATATCAAAATTGAGTATGTGACATTTTGCATTCCTGATTTGGAGGTGGGGATTTTCACAGGGAGCAAGGAGCAAATTTTTAAACAATGCTCCTTCTGACTGAGAAATTTTTTAGGCCTCGCTTCACTCTGCACTTCCACATGACGCGTCCTCGAGACGTTGGAGACCCTTTTTAGGCCCGCCAAATTAATGTAAAGGTGGGGCGGGAGCGTATTGAGATATTAGGGGTTTGTTTTTTGAGGATGCACACGGGTTCAAACGAATTTTGGCAATTATAGTTTACTCCGTCTCACATTTAGGTAGATTGAGAAAACTGCGATATTTGGGTAGTTATGTACCATGACTACCTATACCAAGTTGCCAAGAAGCAGTATGGCACAATATGTATTAACGATGTGGCGATATTTCTCGATGAACAATACGGCTCGGTCAGGCTTCAGAATCTCCGAGTTCGTTCGGGTATTCATCGAAATCAACAATAATTAAATCTAATTTGCCAGGGAGCATGATGGTGTTGATTGCTGGCAAGTTTTTTGCGAGGCTAATTTCAGCAACCACAAAATGATATTTCTACCACCACATAACCATTTTTTAGCAAGAAAAGCAGTATCCGCTACGCGTAATGGATTGAAAATAAAATTGTCAAAACGATGTTTTTGTCGGATGGTTGAAAAATTTTACACAACAAACTCCAATTTTTTATTAATTACTTTAGTAGAAATTATGCGTAATTTACAGGATGGAATATATAATTGATAAAGTATAATTTTAGTTACTGTATTTAACTTATTACTGATTTTCATTTAGGAAAAAAATCACAAGTCAGTGCCCGAAAAATCTATCAGTTTTTTGAATTTTTAGGATAGGGAAATTTCAGTAATGTGTCAACAATATGAAACGTTCTACTTTTTGAAAAGAAAGATTGTTTAGTACCCAATTATCACAAAGTTTGAAGGTATTTTTTGCATGCATATTAATTTATCTATTAGTGAACAATTAAACTGCCTACAGTTTAGCAACATACCAAAACCAAATATCAATATGGGGTAAGGGGTGCCAGTGGGCAAGGAAATTCGTTCGGTTCAAACTCAAAACCACAAAACGAGACCGGGTCCACCATACCGAGACAAATGTCCTCAGCGCACCACGTCTCGCAAATTAGAGACTCCATTTATCTGCGCTTTCGTAAAAGTGATAACCCAAAATCCCGATTCTAAGTGTTAACAGATTTCAATTTAATCAAGAGCTCTGAGGGAGAAAAGGGGGGGGGGGGGGGGGGGAAAAATTTTCAGATCTTTGAAAATTTTGAAACGCAGCGCAACTCCTTTATTATCACAGGGCCTTGGACTCTTTTATACCATATGTATTATGTTTGTAGATTTTAGTCAATGTGTATAGGGCCGCAGACATCCGAACGCTGCGGAAACCAAAACTATACAGCGAGTCACTCCTTGGTACTTCTTCACACAATCGTATTTTCAACTACCGTAGGTAGTAGTTGGGCCTTATATCATTTAATTAAGATCACATAGCTAGTTCAAATAATTCAAAATGTAGCTTTTAATCGTCATAACTCAGTGTCAGATCGGTTTTCCGGATGTATCAAAATATTTATCTTGATGTCTTCCAGCGAATTTGTGTAGATACGTATTTATAACTCTGCATTTCGTCATATTTCTACCGTTAAATTATTTTTTTTGGTAAATTTATTTTATTTAAACATTATAAAGTTATTTAAAACAAGAGTATGTATGGAATGCTACTTCAATTCTGCGTGTACGTGATCATACACTGGGCTGCTCAAGCTTCCATTCCTGAATGAGAGCTGTTGAATCATCATTATAAATTGAAATCTGTTAACACTTAGAATCGGGATTTTGGGTATCACTTTTACGAAAGCGCAGGTAAATAGAAATCTCTAATTTGCGATATTATAAGATAGCTGAGGACGTTGTCTAGTGTCATTTTTAATGTTTCTTTCCAGTGGACCCGGTGTTCCAGTTTTGTGGCAAGTTTAGTTCAAAATTTCAACGAATTTCAGTTTCTTTCCCGTGACACACTTATTGCTTACCCCAGAGTTGATATTTAGTTTATATGTATGTTGCCTTAAAGCTATCTAGCAGTTTTAGTGCCTTTCACTAATAAACATCAATAAATTAATATGCATCGGTGAAAGCATGCCTTCAAACTTGTGATAATTGGGTTGTACGACATTGCTTAACACTAAAGTTCGATCTTTAGTAAGAGCTTCAAAAAGTAAACGTTTTCAATATTGTTGACATACTGAACCTGTGTCAACTTCGAAAAACAGAAACTGATATGGTATCGGGCACTGACTTGTCATTTGTTATTTTTCCTAAATGAAAATCAGTAATAAGTTAAGAATAGCAACTAAAATTATACTTTTATCAATTATATATTCCTGCTGTAAATTACGCATAATTTTACTAAAGTAATTAATAAAATTGGAGGTTGCTTGCTGCTAAAATTTTTGACTCCATGTTCGACAACATCCGTTTTGACATTATTGTGTTCAATCCAAGTTTATCATTCAATCATTACACGGTAAGTTTAGAAATATGTGTGCTATTTACAAGTACTAAAATGGTTATGTGGTGGTAGAAATATCATTTGTGGTTGCTGAAAGTAGCCTTCGATCAAAAACTTGCCACAATGCAAACAGCCATAGTGCTCCAGATCCCGTAAAAATAGATTTAAATAACCTTGTTGTGTTCAAATAAATACCCAAACAAACTCGGAGATTTTGTTGAAGCCTGACCAAGCACATTGGCATACCAAGTTGTGTTCATAGGAATATCGCGTATTTCATAATGGTAGCCATATAACTACATGGTTAATTACATATTGTGCCATACGGATTGCTCTTGCGACTGCAATTTGGTTTGAATAGTCGTCATGGTTACATAACTACATATTTTCGGTTTAAATTAAGCTTCATTCAAATTACCTAAATGTAAAGCGGAGTTGACGTTATAATTGCCAACGTTTGGAACCCGTGTGCCTTATACAGTGTCAAACAAACCCTTGACAACAGGGTGTCTTAGACACTCCCGCCCCTATGTTTTACATTAATTTCACGGGTACCTAAGGGTATTGTCATTTTCTGACGTTGTCAAGGACACCATGCCTTCTTTGTAGTTGAAATGAAGCGAGTGAAGCGAGCTAATTTTCCACCTAAAACTTTGCTAGCTGTAAAAAATCTTAAAAATTTGCTCCTTGTCCGGCTGTGGAGATCACAGCTCATCAGGGGATGGATGTTCACATATTTTTCATTTGATCACATATTCAGTTTCTTTGTACCCTTTAATTATACCCTAAACCTACCGAAAACGTCTTTCTAGTCAAAATGAAACCCAAGGGGTCAAGGGTCACATTTTTGAAATTTCACCATCCGAGTTTCTATCTTTCGTGACTTATGTATATCACAAAACACAGGCATCGCAGTGAAAAACGGAGGTCTTCATACAAATTCTTCCCATTGATACTACTTCTTTTGCACCATTTCGCCACACTTTTCCAATATTGCTGTATGTTGGTCAATCGCTATATTAGTTTGTGGGCTATATCAACCCCTATATTTGGGCTATATCAACCCCTATATTTTGCTATATCAACCCCTATATTAGTTTTTGGGGATGATAAATACAATATAAGCAATTGTATTTGGTTGGTATGCATCAGATAAGGCAAGTCTTAGGGGCCCTCCGGCATTCTGACACCGTAAGTAAAAACTGTACTAGCTAAGGGGTTGTCGTATATCCACAGCAATTGATTTATAGTATGGTGCGACCATGATTGCCTATACGACTGGGTCGCGGCATACAGGCAGACAAAAGTTCCAAACAGTGGAGACATTATAACGCCAACGTCGCATAACATTCCAAAAATCTGTTCTGATTGTGCGCTGAAGTATAGGCGCCATCGGTGTTCGTAAAATAAGATACATTCTATTTTGAAATAGCCGGATTATATATTAACATGGAATAGATGTCTTCAAATAATTACGAATAAAATTGTAAAAAAATTGTTAAAGACCAATGTTGAACTTATTTGAGTGCAGATTCAAGCACGATGTCAACCTTTAAGCTCAATTGCTGGCTTATCCGTAACTAGCGCCTGTTCAAAGTCGACATAGTAAACGCTGAGCGTATTTAGCTACAAAAGAAATGACCGATTTTAGTAAACATATATTATACCTGAAACTTTTTCCATACTTCGCGGCAACACAAAAATATTACAAATGGAAACGCAACAGGATAAACAAATTTCAGCCATGTAATCGACGTTTCCACATTTGGAGGAATTTTGAGTAGCGGCAAGTATTCCGATGGAAGTGTTTTCTTCGTAGCACCATAACTCCTGGACGATAATGTTTCTAGGACATCCTGACTATTTCGAATCTGTTCCAAATAGTTCAACACAATATATGGCCCCTCAAGACATATGAATAGTGCAAATAAGCCAGCTGTCATTTTTCCGAGATATAATTGCTGCTGAAATCGACGTGCTTCGACAATCTGATCCGATGTGTAGCGTGGATCTACGGCGATACCTCCAACAGCTCCGCGGTGCTTACTAGATAGTCGATCCAATCGAGCTTGTTGAAATATTACACCAAAACATAACAGCAGTAGTGTTAGCGGAAGCAGCATACAAAAGAGTAGAACCGCAGCCGGATACCCAACTGGAGCACCCTGGCTCACCGAACAAAAATAACGCGCTAAAAATACACGACTCGGAATACTTCCGATAAATACCGGAAACGAGAAGCAAAGAGACACAATCCATGTACCAAATATTGCAAGTCCACAGCGAAAATTACTCATTCGAGCTTTATACGTTGCCAAGCCGAGTAGCGCCACGGCACGATCGGAAGCTAGCAAAACTAGCCCAAACAGAGTTTCGATGATTACAAGCTGACTTGTGAACGAATTGAGTTGACACATGAAATCACCTAAAATATTATATATCTATTTTGTTAAGAAATAACTGTGTGCATGATACTTTCAATTATTGTTTGATTAACTCTCCTGGTTTAACCCCGCAAATACATCCCCCGCTTTACACACCACCTGGACCATCGTCACCCCGAACATGGCGGAGCTTGAAAAATCTACGACATATATGAGCAGTTTTTTTACATAATTCCGGGCTCAAAATTAAAAAAAAAATACATTTAATTTAGACTAAAAATGGGGATTTGAGCTCTCACTTCATGCATCTCCTGATATCCAAGCATTATACATTACAACTTAAAAATTTTAATCGATCGCTGGAGATAAATATCGTTTAATTTAGTGCGCCTTAAATATTTGGAGTTTGGAATGTTTTCTTTCTTTTTTGTTACTCACACTGGCTTATCAGATGGAAGTACGGATATTACAAAATTACTACCAATTCGTGTTCAAAGGTACGTGATAATATATTGTTCCGAATTTTGCTAATGGAACCGCTCTCTTAAAGTCATTTTATGCTGGTGAACCACTAATGCTGTGTATGCATATGTGTACGAGCCCTGTGGTGCCAGGGGAGAATAACCTAGTCCTCGGGGGTGGTCTTCAATTTCCCAGGGGCAAGGTCAGCTGGTCGGCGGGGATGGTGGAAAGGAAGACGACGCCTGCAGGGGAGTTCGGACGACCTATCAGGAGAAAGATCAGCCTTTAGTGCCGGAGAGTGAGGGCTGGGTTCGATGTCTTAGGGAGATAATCCCACCTGTCCCGCTATGAGTATGAATGTCTGTATGTCTCACACACTAACATTTCCAATTTTTTCCGCTTTTTGATTCAATGATGCAGATTCGCGATGGCTATAACAAAATTCTGCTTCAGTGTGAAATCACCTTTGCATTGGTGTTTTCGTTCTTTCTCTCGGTCGGCGAAATTACCAACTACCATGAAGACTAGAATTTAATTAATGACAATTTCAAAAAAATTATCGAAACGCCCGTACCTAGTTATGTAATAAAACACACATTGTGTTGTAGCTACGGAAAAGTGGGAAAAGCAGCAATGTAATTTAATAAAGCAGCAAACAAAATAATTTTGAGGCGATGCTTGCCTTATACATTGAGAAAAGTTGTAGGTAAAAGCTACAAAAACAGAGAAGGAAATATTTCATACAAGATGACATTATGTCTAACCTTTCATTCCAGTAGTTGTTCTTTCGATACAGAAACGGTGTATTTTTCCTAATTTAGTGCAATAAAGGACCCAACCGTAGTTGGAAATCCTTTTTTTTTTTGCAAAAACAGTTATACGATTTTTCACAAAATTCTTCAAAAGTACTAAATGAAGGGTTGTATGAAATTTTGAAATGTGAAATTTGAAATTATGAAATTTTCTACCATAAGGAGGTATACACGCTAAATACCTTTTTATGGTTGTCTCAAGTGTTTTGGTTTATATTCACTGCTGCGCTTTAGTTCTACACAACAGCTTTCAATTTTATAGTGAAGCAGTTATATAGAGATTGGAATTTTTTACTGGCTAATTTATAGTGAGTTTACAGGATTTCATTATGCGTGAGTCGTTTTTTAGGTGAGTACACCATGTGCGTACTACAGGTAAAAAAATTTGGTACAGCAGCCCGGCCTGCCTTGGCCCAGCCAAGATCGGGCAGGCCGATACCCTACAGGCTAGGCCGGGCCGATATGTTGCAACTCTTGGCCGAACTAAAACAACCACTGTCTGAAGCAGTCCGGAATGATCTTGCCTAGTCCGGTCGGTTGAAAAAGTTACGGTTCATTATGCAATGCTTGTGTGCATGTAATGTATGTACCGTACTTTGTGCTAAAGCAACGCACTGTAGCAATTCAACATAGCTTTTCATTTTGCATAAGTAGCTTAAGGTGACCCAACAACGATCCTATTTTGTCGTTTGGCATAAAATTTATGACGGAATGGTTTTAGGCAACTGAAATTCGGCGCATAACAGTTGGCGAACACACTGAACTGCGTTGAAAATCAAGCCATTTTATATTCACGAAAATTCGATTGAAATTACCGATATTTTTGAGAACATAAATTCGACATAAGCTGGTATTATTCGGAACATCAAAAGCTCAACGATGCGATCGATTTAGTTGTGACGTCACTATTATATTAAATTATTTATTCACTAACGCTGAATAATCCAAATTCAAATTAGAATGTCATTAGGGAACCTGATTTGCGCCAATTAAACATTCGCTAAAATTGATTTCTTGCACATAATTTCAGGCACTCGGATTTGAATTTTCCAATTTTCCGTTAGCAACAAGCAATTAAAATTGGGAATTTTTCCGTAACAAGGTTTGTGTTTCGATATTGACTATCACAAAATAGGATGGTAGATGGGGTCTGTAGTGATCACAGAAATAATAATCACTGCTAGCGAATTTTTAGTATTTTACTGGCAACATGTAGAGTAATATTATGATCCAGCTGCAAAACTTTTTGTTCGTTTTAACAATTTTGCGTCGTGGTCATTTCGTCTTGCTTTTTATATTTTTATACAACTTGTTAAATCAGACCGACAGGTTTTGATACTGATTAATACATTGTTGCTTTGGAACCGAAAATGAACAATTTTATATTAGCACTCACCCAATTCTGCTCTTACAAGTCAGCTGCAGGATTCAAAGAGCTTAGAAAATGTGCGAATGGCTGGGTGTATTCAAAAGGTTTTAATTTCGGCCGTGGCTCAGCCCGTCTCCGGCCAGCCCGGCCTGTGGACCGGCCGAGCGGCCGGTGCCCGATTACAAACGGGCCGTCCGAGCGGATCTATTTCGATTTATATCTCGATTTTGGCTGAGAAATGCAGAAAAAGCTCGGCCAGTTCTTACACGCGTAAGATAGCGGTTTGTGTTCGGAAAGCTTTTTGCCAATGCATATGTAACAGGCCCGTTCCGGTCCAGTTACGACGTTTTCATGATTCCAGCTCCAGAAACACGCGGAACTACGTTGCAAAATAGGCTGAGTAATCATGGTCCGTTTTATGAAATACATCATTTATGGTTTCTTTTATAAAAATATTGTGAACTATGCCGTAAATCATTTATGGTCTCTTTTATAAAAATATCGTGAACTACGCCGCCTATATCATTTATGGTTTCTTTTATAAAAATGTTGTGAACTGTGCCGTATATATCATTTATGGTTCCTTTTATGAAGATGTTATGAATTATGTCGTATATATCACTTATGGTTCCTTTTATAAAAATATTGTGAACTATGGCGTATATATCATATATGGTTCCTTTTATAAAAATGTTATGAATTATGCCGCATATCACCTATGGTTCCTTTTGTAAAAATGTTGTGAACTATGCCGTATATATCATGTATGGTTCCTTTTATAAAAATGTTATGAATTATGCCGTATATCACTTATGGTTCCTTTTGTAAAAATGTTGTGAATTATGTCGTATATCATCTATGGTTCTTTTTATAAAAATGTTGTGAATTATGCCGTATATCACTTATGGTTCCTTTTATAAAATATTGTGAATTATGCCGTATATCATTTGTGGTTCCTTTTTCGAAAAGGTTGTGAAATATGCCATGTATATATCTGACATTATGCTTGTCGAATTCTTACCGGGACGTGTGTTGTTATTTGACTGGATTAAAGATAATTAAGCTGTTTCAACCAACGCGTAAACGCGATTCGGCTCGACGAGACATCTCCAAAAATACCCGGCGGGTCACGGTCCGCCGCCCCGTTAACCCGGGACAGCCGCCGAAACTGCCCCTACCGTAGCCGCTACTCTGTCTAATCGTTGCGATTTTAACACCATTTTTACCCCGGCCGCTCCGGTAGCGATATCACCCCTCATTTGAATCGCTGTTAGACGACGAGTTCAACGATGCCCGGCGGGCGTCCCTCCGCCCAACCGTTAAAGCAGGAGAGCCCGCTAAAGCTCCCCCTACTAATGTACATCGGAACCCATAAGTGGGTCCCGACCCGCTATTACGTCCTCCCCCTCGTGTTTGGTACCGATCGACTCTACTCTTCGTCCTGGGACGGAATGTAACCCCAGCCCCTCGAAAACCCCACGGCATCCCCCTTGTCCCGCTGCCCTTCCCACGCCCTCTTCGTGTCCTCGCTATCCTTTCGTCTTCTTGTCCTCGCTCTCTCTAACCGACGCTTTTGGTCGGCTGTTTTTGTTGTTGTTGTTGGTGGTGTGTTGTGCGTGTGTGTTTATCCTGAGCGACCTTTCTGTCGCTCAGGACGCCATGATGTCTAATGTGTGTTGTGTGTGTTTGTACATGTGTATTTGTGTGTGTAGACATATATGTATATATCTGTATATATATTGTCGATATGTATGTATGGTACACATATATGTATATAAGGACACGACATAAGAACGGACGGACGAGGACATCACATACAAAAAGCGTCAAAATTTAAGAGTTTTACGGACGGACAATATCCGGACGATTAGGACGAACGGAGGCCTAGGGAACCCTAGGGGCCATGGAGCAGGGCCCTTGACCAGTTAGGAGTACGTTAGGGTTTGCCCCGTCTCTGGCTCCGAGACGGGCGTTTTCCCGTCGTCGGTTCCCCCGGCGAGACTTTGAAACACAGGCACTCGCATGAAGATCGTAAATTAGCTCGATTCTTTTCGATGTTTTTGGATGTCCTCATGAGCGAGGGTCATCTTCAAGGCAAAATTCAGCTTAATTGGGAGGGCGGCAAGTCGAGAACCACAAAGGCTAAGCCGATCGTCGCTGAGTTTAGGACGGGTTGGGAAGATCAAACAATCAAAAGTCGAACAGATTGTCACGCTAATTGGGACTGAAGAAATTGCGTGACCCGAAAGTATTTTGACAGTTTGAATTAAGCTGGGGCCGGAAACAGTTTAAACGTTGTGAGTTTACGATCCGATTTCGCTGAACATCCGGCGATAATTACGGGAAATTGGGACATCAGAGTTTACTTTTCTTGAGAAAATTGGGACGAAAATCACAGATGGTCAACTTCCAAGTACTCGGAGGGTTCAAATTTGATGTCGGCAAATCTAGTTGAAGCTGACTCTCTCTAAGGACCTCGACGGCTTACGGTAGCTGTCAGATTCAAATTTCCGGAAGTGTCCCCAATTGGATACTGAACAAAGAACCCAAAAAAGTGGGCGTCAAGAAATCGCCAACGATTGGACGTCGACAAAATCGCCATCCTTAACTACAGGCGAGAATTTCGAGGTTACGATCAACGCGTCGAATCTTGGAATCAGTTCGACTTCAGCAGCGCGGAGTTCGGTCGACTCTACTGACCGGCTCCGACGCATTTTCTCCATTGTTTTATCATCAGTTTAATGCTTCCCGGTGTTGTCCTTTTTTCGTTTACGATTGGACTCGACGATCGAAGGACCCGCTTGGACCACTTTGGCCTTGCGGAAGAGGACTGTCATTTGCTGCCCCGGATCAACTGTTGTAAGTCAGAACAGCCGAGCGCATGGGGTTTAGTTTCCCAGCATGTAACAGTGACAGCCCATTCGCCAAGCGAGAATTTGCATGATAGTAGCACGAACCTTCTCCTTGTAGAATAATTTTACAGTGATCATCGAGCACCCCTTCTTCCCACTGACTGGCTACGCTGTCTAAATTACTTGACTAACCTTCTTGCGTCGAGTCCCGTTTTGGGAGTTCTGGGGATTGCACGGGATTGCTGTAGAGCATAGGACAAATAGCCGAAATACGTCTGATTCCCCGTGGTCTTAGGTAGGGCACAACAAAATGGACTCTTCTCCTCCACGTTTTACATGACTTGCTGTTTTTGAGTTAGGACTGTCGAATTCTCCTGAGCCGACCACGGTAAAATTTTCTTGAACGTGCACGCCATAGAAATAGGGTCTTGTTCAATGGTTTACTATTATGGTTTCCAAATTTGTAGCTTAGTGGTTTGTTCAATGCTGCCGTGTTTGAGCTTGAACAGAAACGCAGATTAGGAACGGAGGACTAGCCTCCGTTGGGCTTTAGGAAGCCCGCAAAATTTCTTTTATTCTATTGAGTTAAGAAAATTTGGGAACTCAAAAGACTGAACAAATTCTAGGTAACGTGTCTTGAGCTTAAGATGTTTGCCGTTCCCAAAGGAACGCGGGTAATGGCTTATCTTGCCTTTCTTTTGCTCTCGTTTCACAGTATTTAGGTGTGTTCGGACTAATAAAATCTTGTAGGAACATTGCTCCTGCTTTGAGGTAAACATCGCAGGTATCTCAAATAAGCACTCGCTTCACTGTGACGACTGACCGAAAAATGCTAGGCAATACACCGTTCCCCAAAATTTCCCAGTACGCGGCCGAGGGCAAAGCCCCTAGCCGACTCAAAATTCCGTGCGCCCCAGCTAATGCCGCATATGGACAATTTGATATTAAAACTTCATTTTGGTGCACTCCGAAATAGGTCACCGAAACGATCAAAGTTACGAGTGTTCATCATAGTGTAGCAACATGGTTTTCTCTCGAGGCCAATGTCTACAAATAAGCATGGTTAAATAGGCCGAGGGTTGGCACTACCGCAGTATTCAATTAACGCCTTTGCGGGAGGAACACTTCGTGCCCCCGCCACTAAAATAAAAATATATTTACCCCCATCCCAATAAGGAAACCTAATCGCCTCGCTCGGGCCGTTTTCGCCCCAAACCGAGCAAGTGCAAAACCCCGATTTTTCTTTGGAGCGAGCTGATCGCTGAGTTTAGCTTGTTTTTACTTTTATCCCGAGTTGCCCGTTAGGCCATAGCCATGTATCATGCCTGCTCAGAGTTTCACAGTTTCGGCGCTTGCCAGTTCATTTTCCCGTATCACGATTCGATCCTGCACGGAGAATTTAAGCCCGCTGCAGCATCATATGTATTAACCACTCAGCCATGGGAACACAACATCATCGACTAGTAAGTCGATGATAACTCAGCTGCACTACAGTGCAGTTGAGACACTGCAACATTGCAGTGTATAGGAAAAGCAGGGAATAGAGAGAGGCCACGAAACAGCAACAAAAGAGAAAACACAAGACACGAATGCGTCCGGGGCCGATCTCTCTGGCCCGATCATTCAAAACGGTCCCAAAGGTGGGAAATAAGGCCGATTCACCTCTCGGCTAGGTGCGTTCAGCCTGTAGAACTTGCCCCCACCCAAAATTTCAGCGAAGAAAACAAGGTGACACCAATTACGCGGGCACGCCCCTGGGGGCGGCCTCGAAAGATGTCTAGAAGGACGCAACATGCCACCCGGCACCACGACCGCGTTCCTCCGGTCTAAACCCGATGAATTATTCCACCCCATCCTCTCTCGTTCGGTCAGTCGTACTCTTGATAGGCAAAGTTGACTAAGACAATGGCACAAATCATTTCGTAGGCAAACTGTCGGATCTATTTAGAGTAACAACTCATCCGTACTCCTCCTAACTTTGCTCTAGTTGAGTTCGCATAGTCTAGTCGTGTCACTATTATACTCCTGACCCGGTCTAGTGTCCATCACCCTGCGAGTCGTTTAGGGTGACACGCGTTAAAGAGCGTTTTCCGAAGCACTCTAGGGCCCCTGCTTATTGCCCTGCATAGCTGATTAGTTCGCCGACATTGAGCTGAAGCAGGGATAACCGCCCCTAGCCGCAACATGCGGATAGCAGCACGATCTGCCCCCATTTCTTTCTCTAATACCGCTCGCCCCTAGTCTACAGTATCAAAGCGACAACAGCGAATTACTACTGAGCCTTTTTCCGGTTTGACACAATCCGTCGACCTCGATAACTGAGCAGGAACACTCGTCCCCTGATAAATCTTGATTATTACAATAAACTTTGTATTTTAGACATCGTGTCCAGACTCGATTTACTCCGGGGTGCTAGGTATTTTTCTATGATTTGTCCGCACGGACGAGCAGGCTCTGCTCGTCACGGCTTGGGGGCCAGAATGTCACAGCCCTGACGAGCACGGCCTCCTAACTCATTTATTTCGTTTTACTGCTGGAACCAAGGTATAAATAATAAGAGCATCCCAGCAAAATTTAACTCGCTCTGCGACAATGACTCAAAATTCCCTAGGAATTTACACTGTTTACATCGATATAGAATTTATTGAAAGGAGCAGGCCACGCCATTGATTATCCGACATTAAACTTCCAGGACCGGTCGGAACCCTGTGGGGGCCACATAGGCTACAATGCTCTAGCACGGAGCATATTAACACCTTAACTAGGTCAGACAACGTGAGCTTCAAGTTTCCAAGGACATTTTCATCTTTTATTCCAATATTTAACACAACTAATCAGAACCAAACAACTTCCGATAAGTTTAAGATAGGGAATAGCGGCTAGGCTCCATGACCTGTGAGCAGGTGTCGGTGCTAGCCTCCCTGGGGACCTCAGAAATCATACCAGAGACTAGACACGTGCGCAACCAATCGGGGGGGGGGGGCGGGGGGTCCGAACACACCCCGTGAAGCGCGCCTGCGGCCTGCTAAGCTCCGTAGCTTCTTGGGTCTGACCAAGAATAGGGTCAAAATTTTAGCATTCACGGTCCGCCCTTGAGGTTACGATAGCCGGGGTCGTATGGGCATGGTGTTAGGAAGTTGCGCCATGCAGCTGCGTCACCGTTATTACACATATACTAGCTCAAAGTTTATCACTTCAAGTCTTCATTGCTGTGCGTATGCACGGTTATAGGACGTGGTTCAACACCGCCGCTGCCCGGTATACAAAAGAGTTTTGTGGATGTATAGCTCGGACGGCATATTACTACTTTGCGTCTTGTGCCTTGTAGACCGTAATTGAGTGGATTTGGCAGCTCATTATTGCGCAAAATGAGCCTACTCGTGTGGTAATAGACAAAATTTTATGATATTGTAATTGAACTACAAAGCCTATTCATCGCAAAATAGGACAATTTTAAAATTTAAAATCTATAAACCACGAAAAAAATAAACAGAAAAAACATACCAAGCTTCCATTCACCCATCGATATATACATAAGTGCAAATAACATATTGATGGAAACATCAATAACGTTGACTAGCGTCAAATTGAGAACAAAATAGTTCATAATCGTATTTCGTAGGCGATAGCTTGAGACAATTGTGACAGCCAGAAATACATTAGCAACAAATGATATAATTGTAAATAAGGCGAGGATTATTGTGCAAAACGAAGTCAAATTGGCAACTTTTGTATCCAATGGTTGAATGTATTGAACCGGATCTGACGACGTTCCGTGATCGGTCGCCTCTAATGAAATAGCATCGATTAACGTTTTGTCGTTATCCATAATAATCATATAACAGTGGCATCTAAACGGGCACTCTATAATATGTATATATTTAAAATTGCATATATATTTTATATGTTTAGTCCGTATGCGGGTATTTCTACATATCATGATATGCTACATGATCTGGAGTTACAATATTGCAAGTTTTATCAGCAGATTAGCTTCATCAAATTATTATCGCTCCTGCTATGAAACTGTATTTTTACGGCCGACTCAATTTCATTGTATTTGAACGTTTGGTTTCAAAAGAGACAGGCATATAATGGAGTTTGTACATTACCAGACGAATATTCTAGACCATTTAAAGTCTTAACCAAATATCTCAAAATGTTGCAAGAGTCTATTAAAAGTTTTCTGTTTGGTTTATTAACAGTGATGACTAAAATATATATAATTCAATATTTGAAAATCACAAAACATAAATAATTGTCAATGTATCTAGTTTAGTAGGCTCGATTCTTTATGTATTATTATTTAATTGTAAATCAATATGTAGGTAAATAATTAATGAATAAATCGACATTTCTTCTTTGTGACTACAAAAAGGAGAGAATCATAATAAAATACATATGGGCGTTTGTAGTTCATAGCTTAGATACATAAAAGTAGCGATTCTCCTGTAAGTCAAATTCCTTTGGTTCATTAGTATATGCTTTACAACTGGTCTCATGTTTACAATTCAGCTGCCAAACTATTTCCCAAGTCTTTAAATACTTCCATCCAGCTAATTTATTGATGCCACACTCGCGATCGAGTTTATGCGGTCATTATGGCAGCCATTTTCATTTCGGGGCTGAGTTATATAAATCAGATGTTGTGTCTCGCAACGCTTCCCGAGTCTTTAAATACTTCCATCCAGCTAATCTATTGATGCCAGACTCGCGATCGAGTTTATGCGGTCATTATGGCAGCGATTTTCATTTCGGGGCTGAGTTATATAAATCAGATGTTGTGTCTCGCAACGCTTCCCGAGTCTTTAAATACTTCCATCCAGCTAATCTATTGATGCCAGACTCGCGATCGAGTTTATGTGGTCATTATGGCGCGATTTTCATTTCGACGATGAGTTATATAAATCAGATATTGTGTCTCGCAACGCTTCTGATGCAAATACCATATTGCTTCTTATAATGTACTGAGTGTATTTTTATACTGCATCAAACGGTTTGGATCCCATAAATTTAATCGTGCATGGGCTGTCGAATCGGAGGTAAATACGAATATTCTGTATATATACAGCACGAGAGTAAATCGTGTTCATGTGATATCAGAAGCTGCCCTAATTTGGATATATTACCATAGCAGCTTGAAAGTAATGAAAATCCTTACCATGCTTCAACTGGTATCATATAGTTCTCATTGTTAAAGTGGTATGAGGCAAAGTTCACTGAAGGTTAATTAAGGTGTTACAATGCGATGTTCGCTCCATGATAACGCGGTTTCAGGCTTACTTTTCTCATGGTTAAATCGTGTTCATGTGATATCAGAAGGTGCCCTTATTTGGATATATTACCATAGCAACTTGAAAGTAATGAAAATCCTTACCATGCTTCAACTGGTATCATATAGTTCTCATTGTTAAAGTGGTATGAGGCAAAGTTCACTGAAGGTTAATTAAGGTGTTACAATGCGATGTTCGCTCCATGTTAACGCGGTTTCAGGCTTACTTTTCTCATGGTTAAATCGTGTTCATGTGATATCAGAAGGTGCCCTTATTTGGATATATTACCATAGCAGCTTGAAAGTAATGAAAATCCTTACCATGCTTCAACTGGTATCATATAGTTCTCATTGTTAAAGTGGTATGAGGCAAAGTTCACTGAAGGTTAATTAAGGTGTTACAATGCGATGTTCGCTCCATGTTAACGCGGTTTCAGGCTTACTTTTCTCATGGTTAAATCGTGTTCATGTGATATCAGAAGGTGCCCTTATTTGGATATATTACCATAGCAGCTTGAAACTAATGAAAATCCTTACCATGCTTCAACTGGTATCACATAGTTCTCATTGTTAAAGTGGTATGAGGCAAAGTTCACTGAAGGTTAATTAAGGTGTTACAATGCGATGTTCGCTCCATGTTAACGCGGTTTCAGGCTTACTTTTCTCATGGTTAAATCGTGTTCATGTGATATCAGAAGGTGCCCTTATTTGGATATATTACCATAGCAGCTTGAAAGTAATGAAAATCCTTGCCATGCTTCAACTGGTATCATATAGTTCTCATTGTTAAAGTGGTATGAGGCAAAGTTCACTGAAGGTTAATTAAGGTGTTACAATGCGATGTTCGCTCAATGTTAACGCGGTTTCAGGCTTACTTTTCTCATGGTTAAATCGTGTTCATGTGATATCAGAAGGTGCCCTTATTTGGATATATTACCATAGCAGCTTGAAAGTAATGAAAATCCTTACCATGCTTCAACTGGTATCATATAGTTCTCATTGTTAAAGTGGTATGAGGCAAAGTTCACTGAAGGTTAATTAAGGTGTTACAATGGGATGTTCGCTCCATGTTAACGCGGTTTCAGGCTTACTTTTCTCATGGTTAAATCGTGTTAATGTGATATCAGAAGGTGCCCTTATTTGGATATATTACCATAGCAGCTTGAAAGTAATGAAAATCCTTACCATGCTTCAACTGGTATCACATAGTTCTCATTGTTAAAGTGGTATGAGGCAAAGTTCACTGAAGGTTAATTAAGGTGTTACAATGGGATGTTCGCTCCATGTTAACGCGGTTTCAGGCTTACTTTTCTCATGGTTAAATCGTGTTAATGTGATATCAGAAGGTGCCCTTATTTGGATATATTACCATAGCAGCTTGAAAGTAATGAAAATCCTTACCATGCTTCAACTGGTATCATATAGTTCTCATTGTTAAAGCGGTATGAGGCAAAGTTCACTGAAGGTTAATTAAGGTGTTACAATGCGATGTTCGCTCCATGTTAACGCGGTTTCAGGCTTACTTTTCTCATGGATAAATCGTGTTCATGTGATATCAGAAGGTGCCCTTATTTGGATATATTACCATAGCAGCTTGAAAGTAATGAAAATCCTTACCATGCTTCAACTGGTATCATATAGTTCTCATTGTTAAAGTGGTATGAGGCAAAGTTCACTGAAGGTTAATTAAGGGGTTACAATGCGATGTTCGCTCCATGTTAACGCGGTTTCAGGCTTACTTTTCTCATGGTTAAATCATGTTCATGTGATATCAGAAGGTGCCCTTATTTGGATATATTACCATAGCAGCTTGAAAGTAATGAAAATCCTTACGATGCTTCAACTGGTATCATATAGTTCTCATTGTTAAAGTGGTATGAGGCAAAGTTCACTGAAGGTTAATTAAGGTGTTACAATGCGATGTTCGCTCCATGTTAACGCGGTTTCAGGCTTACTTTTCTCATGGTTAAATCGTGTTCATGTGATATTAGAAGGTGTCCTTATTTGGATATATTACCATAGCAGCTTGAAAGTAATGAAAATCCTTACCATGCTTCAACTGTTATCATATAGTTCTCATTGTTAAAGTGGTATGAGGCAAAGTTCACTGAATGGTTAATTAAGGTGTTATAATGCGATGTTCTCTCCTTGTTGACGCGGTTTCAGGCATACTTTTCTCATGGTCAAATCGTGTTCATGTGATATCAGAAGGTGCCCTAATTTGGATATATTACCATAGCAGCTTGACAGTAATGAAAATCCTTATCATGCTTCAACTGTTATCATATAGTTCTCATTGTTAAAGTGGAATAAGGCAAAGTTCACTGAAGGTTAATTAAGGTGTTATAATGAGATATTCGCTCCTTGTTAACGCGGTTCCAGGCATACTTTTCTCATGGTTAGGTTGGACGAGGTTAGGTTAGTTGTACGAGGCGTTAGTTGATCATGATTAACATCGTACGAGAAATAAATTCGTTCATGGTTAAATTAGTACGTGATGATGTGCAGTCCGCTCAGAGTTTACGTCGTATGCGGTCCACTTAACTCATTTTCAAGCAGTACCATCCGTAGTTCGATAAATTCTGCTTGCAGAACTGCCGGATGTCCAACATCCAAGCTTCTAACTTTCTATGCACCGCATTATTGGCGAAAAATTGCCAAACGCTAAATTAGTATTATCTATAATTATAGATTTCTTGAATTAGTTTAGCAGCCATGATGTTCTGTAATAACGATTCTGAAAAAGCTACCAAATTTGATAGAATGACGCAGAGGTTTCTTTTGTTCGCTGAACAAGCAAATATATAGTTGTGGTCGAATAACCCCAGTTGAATTCCTTTCTGTTGCAAAATCGGGGGTTCCTCCAGGACCATCATTTGGGGCCCGCATGAGATATGAAACTATGAACTCTACAGTTACATATAGATAATTGAGCGCATGCTGCTACGATACAATCAAACCAAACCTTCAAATAAGGTATACGTCACCACTGATAAAATGATTGTCCGTATTGCGCAGCCTTCAGATATGGTAC
Organism: Trileptium ribeirensis; assembly: GCA_030248225.1. NCBI lineage: Eukaryota > Metazoa > Nematoda > Enoplea > Enoplida > Thoracostomopsidae > Trileptium > Trileptium ribeirensis. Next base: position 12,459 of record JASANE010024081.1, on the reverse strand, counting down.
TCAAGCAGATGTATTTTTATAAAAATATTTATTGTGCGATTATTAAGATAAACAAGCTAGATAGTTTCAAAGACTTACATACGTAGTGCTTATCAATGTTAAATATAAAATGAGTTGGATGCGCTTGACTGGCGGTGCAAAATTCAAACAGTAAATCATTAAATATTGCTGAGCGGCGCAGCTTAAAATCAAAATCTGCTGTTAGCCACCAAATTTTTCAAAGATAACTATACTAGCATGTACATGATCATGATGTCTGAACTATATATGATACATACAGTTTATAAGCTGCACAAAGTTTTACAACGTAGTATTTTTACAAATTAAAAATGTCAGTTATGATGAGAAAATAAATTTATCGACTTCTTGTGCAATTCATTATGTTAAACCTTTTGAAAATAATCTCCAAACGTTCTACATAACCCACCTTCTTTCGATACCAAGTTTAATATCAACTTTATTATCGTAGAATATGAACTACATTAAATGTCCTCTTGATGTATGTGTTTTCCAGTCTCGACTTCTGAAAGGTACATTGATGGCGATTTTTTATGTAGTCATCTCCTCCATTTTTGTACCCACTTCAGTTTCTGGCTTGAATATCGGATTAGTGTTCTCGCTTTGGATGTTTTAGTAGAGCTTGATGTGAAAAATTTCTTTGTTCTGCAGCTGTTTTACGAAGTTTCTATTACAGTTTTTCTAAAAGTGACACAGTTTTACAGCAGTTTTTCCAAGTGGCAGTTACCTATAGCTGATTTCGAAAAGTGACAGAGTTGATGTAGTAATATAGTAATATTTATGGAAGTGACAAAGTTTATGTAGCAGTTTCGTTAAGTTTCTGTACCAGCTTTTTCAAAAGTTTTGCCACAATGTGCAGTGATCGCGCACAACTCTCTGTGAACACTGCATTTTTAAAACAAAATATTCTCTACAATGTTTTCCAACTGCACTTTACCAGCTGATAAAATTTCGTAGCAAAACAACAAACCATGACATTCTTATTTGTAACCGTTTTGATATTCTGGTTTCTAAAGTCACAAAAACTTGAAGCGTAAACAGAGAATTTCGGTACCTTCTGAAAGTTTACAAGTTTCACCATTGTGGATGCTAGATATCATCCTAGATGCACAGTCATTACCAAATCATTGAATAGAATAAGCGGTATAACGAATCTCCAAAGCCACTAATATACCACCTTAAATTGTACAAATAGCATAAGGTAAGCGATTGATTATACCTAGGCGGCACATTTAAAATTCTAATTTATTTATGAAAGAAAACGACTTTGTTTACACTTTCGGGCGAAATTTACTTCGACACCAAGGTTGGACGTGGCGTACTTGCCACATGTCGCATTTTTAAGTTATAAAGTTTAAGTTATAATATAATTTGGGCGATATTGAGAAAACATGTCAAAAATATTTCCAAAGTGTTGATGATATTTTAGTCATGGCGCCGTACGGTAACTACGGCCCATACTGGATATAGTTAGTTACACACAATGGTGTCAGTGAGTCATATGTCAGATATTATGTATCATCCACAGTAGATCAATAAAATACTGGTAAACTCTTTATCGTGACTGGACAATGATATAGATGGTTTAGGTACCGACAACGCTAGTGATATTACGAATCATAAAGATTTAGCTCAAATATGTATAGTTTCATACTTATATATACTTCGGTTTTTATGCTGATTTCTGAGTTTCAAAATATCGAATGCCCTCGTAGGCGCAAAATTGTTTACAAATATTTTTTGCTTAAAAATTTTGCTTTTGTTAATTTTAGAGCTAAATTGTTAGCTCATCATCCCTACAACTTAATTTGTTAAATTTCTTCGGAATTCCCTGTTGAAAACCCATCCAACTAATTTACCCATGGTGTGAATGGTGTAAACATAGCTTTATTAAGATTTAAAACCCTTGCAAATTTTTTGACCCGATGTGTTTAGTACAGTTTTGAAACCTTGCCTCAATGAAATTTGGAAATCACTAATTAATATGGCAAGATCATGACGGAGTAGAAACCAAGCGATCAGGGTTCCGTACCTCGCTGCGGCAATCGTTTACCTAATAAATTCAACGGAAAATGTGTTAGCGTAAACAAAAGAAGTAGAATCTATTAATCTCAGTTGACGCAAAAATTAATTAGACCAAGTCAGTTCACGCCGTAAAGTACAAAATAAACATTATGCACTAAAGAGCGTATCATGATTTCTGGAAGGAATGGCATTATTCTATACCTAAACAAACGTTTACTAAAATGGGTACAATGGGTGTCGTAAGCATGTGTATGTAATCTTAGCGTCAAACGAGTGTCAGTAGGTGTCACCAGAGCGGTTTTTTAACATTAACCCACCTGAAACTTTAGGTGTGTGCAGAAGTTTTGCTAAACTTTGAGCTCAAAAATTGATCAAAATTAGACCGCATTTTTTTGCAATTTTTTCTAATTTTGAAACTGGAACATTGTTAGAACTTTGGTAACAACTTACGTTAAACAGTAACAGATAAAGCACATAACTTGAAAAAATTTTAAATCAGAAATTTAACAAAATCTTGCAGAAAAGTTTGAAGCATCGTGATTTATGACATTTATCTATTTAAACCTACAGTGAAATTTTAATGAAACTTCAATAGCAATTTGAACTCACACCTTAAATTTGAATTATGAGAATGATTTTCAACGTGTGAATGCAGCTTTAGACACTCAAGTCCATAAAATATGAGCGCGTAACTGGGGTACCTACGTAACTCTAATGAACGTCAACCGCAATATGGCAGTTGAAAATGCAGTAAGTATTACCTCTTGCTCAAAGCGCAGAAGCTGTATTAAACGACGAGTTTTCTAGCATCCCGCATGATTGTTGCTATGATTTTTTACAATTACATTTGTGCTAATATTATTTTTCACGAGGGTGTCATTGGTTGCATGTAGCATTAGCACAGGTCGGGATTTTGGAATCAATGTATACCACTTGAGTACACCGCTGGCATACACATTAAGCCATTTTCCCGTTGTGCCCAAATGTTTAGTTGGAACAGGCGTGTTTCAATATGACCAAGTTTCAATAAACCACCAACCATTGTCCCACAGCAAATGAGGAAATTTACAAAAGTGGTCTTCTAAAGCACTACCCTTGAAAAGTTTTACGAGAAATCTTACATTGGACGAGCTGGATTTAGAACCTTGGTCTCTAGCTTGCAATACTAACGCGCTACCACTATACCACAGGCCCCGATCACATCGTGATTAGCTGCGCTATATGCTAGTGTAGTAGGATATTACATCGTAAGAAAGGATGTGTCGAGAACTAAAAAACTCGCTGTTCAGGTAAACACGACTTGAAATTCCATAATAAATTGCTTTTTAAAATGATAAAAAAATAACTAGATCGAAAAACATGAAATATAACCTTAATTGTCCAGAGAACAATGTAATTGCACCGAACGCTACCCAAAATTGAATGCTACACCCAAAAGTTGGGGTCGACACGGAAAATTGAGAAAGATGGGTTTTGGCGGTCCACTTTTGTTCGACAGATCGAGATAGCACACTCCGGACACCACTCCTATCTTTTACCTGTTGTTGCCCTGTTCTATCACATTACTAAAATTCATAAACGGACGCTAAATAAAATACACTAAAATGGCGTGTTATGTTTTAGATCTGGTTTTATAAACTTAAAGTAGTCACCGGCAATTCCGTTATAATTACTTCACAGCTATATATTGTCCATGTTTAGCCGGTAGCGAATGTCATCTGCACAGCAACAAATTTAATATATAAAACGTGTTATATTAAGTGTAACAACATCGAAACGACCCAACCTGACTACAAATTATTGGAGCTAATGAATAAATAACACATTTCGCTCGGATTGGATTTGGTTTTGAACCATTTTGTGATCATGTTATTAGAGTTGTGCTTTTATATGTCATCGTAAGAGAGCACAAACCTATATAAATACGTACAATAATACATTAAAGGTACATGAACACAACGCAAGAGAGAAAACTATGTAATCATTAATCGTGAATAGGCTCAACTGTTGCTATGGCTACTACAGACAATGTATGCATCATGCCGGATAATAAATATATTGATGTATATTTTTATGATATAACCAATGTAACGCTAGTTTTATAATACCTATTATTAGCTTAACAGACATAGAGCTATTTTGTAAAAGAAGCTTAACAGGTTATATAATTGATTTGAGGTAAATCCAGAATACTAAACTAAATTCGCAGAATACAACACCGCAAACAATCTCAGTATTATTACTACAGTATCAAATGGCATTTTCAAATTCCTAGTGTTAGCGAACGATTGTTAGCTTTTCTTGTGGTGAAATTTGGGGCTGTGATGTTGTGCATTGTTATGCTTCCGGCACCCGTAACTCAAATTTGCAACTTCCGATCGTTTCGCGCATACCTCAACCGAATGTTGGAAATTTCTATTTGTATTATTTAGTTGGACCGGAAACAGGCTGCAACTCACCCCCCTCCCCCAAAAAAGAGGGTCGAAATGGTATTCTTCCAGTCAAAATTAGGTCCGACAAACCCAGTCCTTGGTTGTATTTTCACAACGAATGCAGATCTGTTATATTGCAAGCATTTTCTAGAGTAATTAAGGCTTTATAAAACTGTATATAAAGTTTTTGTACAAAGCTACTCATGCATAGAGAATTAGGGTACAAATTGGTGTTTAAAATGTGCTCATATTGCACGATTAGATAAAATGTGTTTTAAAATGGGCCCATGAAACCCGAAATATATGAAAACAACAGCATTTCCGGAAACAATGAAAATATATGGGTCTTCTTGGGTCCTATTTTGCAGCGAAGGAAATTCAATGCAACTGCCTGTGTCGCGTTATTGCATCGGCTACGTATGTACCGATTAGGTAAAATCAGATTTACAATCTTCTTATTAGACCGAATATACGCGAGAATGACCATTTCTCCATAAATAACGAAAATACATGGTATTGTCGTGGTCATTTTGTACAGCAAGATAAGCTTCATGTAGCTGCATAATATGAGTCATTGGGGTTGTAGCTATATATGTTAAGGATTTGGTAAAATGGTTTTTCAAACGGGCGGATGAGACTCGAAATGCACAGAATCAGTCATATCCCCATAACCTCTTGCACAGCGACTGAAGTTCTATGTAGAAGCATATGACGCGTGATTATTATCGTTACCTTACCTACGGTGCAGTTTAGGTTAAAAAGGGATTCAAAATAATGAAATGCGACTTGAAATGCACGGACACAACCGTATCTCATAATCGATGGTGTATGTGGGTGATATTAAGCTAAATTTACAGAGCGATAGAAGCTCTGTATCTGCGAATGATACGCTGCTACAGTTGCTATCTATTTTGTACGTCTGGGCCTTTAGCTTTTAAAATGGTTCCTTGAGGTCTCAATGCACCAACTGGATCGTATCATCACGATCGTTCAAACAATATGCGCGAGGTTGCAAGCCACATTTTGTCCAGCGAATAAAGCCGCGCGTGTTGGCTACATAACCCTTACCATCGTAAACAAAAGTGTATCTCGTACAGTCTTGAATAAACTATTGCTTCAACCGCGAACTGAACCTCGATCTTTCGGGTGCCAGTCTTGTACGATAGCCACTACGCCATATAGTAGCTGTTGCTCGGTTCTTTACGGAACATCACAACATCGTCAAACGCCAACGCACGCCCAACTACAAACTCGGCAACTAATTCGCCACGCAATGTACGCTGATCTGTCAATATACGAACGAAAGGGTTAATCAAACAGTCGTCTAAACTTTTCGATTAAACCGTTCCGTCGTAAACCAAAGCGTTGCTTATACAAACTTGAACAAAATTTTGATCCAACCGCGGATTTAACCTCGACCGCTCGGGTGCAAATCTTGTACGATAGGCCCTACACTATACGAAAGCTGTTACTCGGTTCTTTAAGGTACCTCACAATGTCGACGAACCACAACCGCATCCCGAACGTCAAACTAGACAATTAACTCGTCACGCAATGTACGCTGCGACAATTGTGTCAATATGAACGAAAGGGATAAAAGCATTTTTGCCAGATATGCATTGGTTAAGAGCTTCATATGCATTATGTATAGCACTGGACGTGCCGCTCGAAACAAATTGTATATACAGATACACTGAAAATAAAAAAAACTTGGCTTTGATAATTGCCTAGTAAAAACACTATACAATAGGTAGATCATAGGTATCCATAATAGAAGGTTGGGTCGGGCACCCTAAAGCTTTTATTTGCACCACGAAGACTCAACCCATGCCCCCACCCCATACCTGTTCCTCCGAATCAAATGCGCGTGGAAAATTTAGAGGGATTGAAAAAAATTAGGGTAATTTTGGGCAAAACTGGTACCAATTGAACACAATTGCGCATCATATTAGACTATTACAAAATACGGTTTGAAATTCAGCAAAATTAGGGAGTTTTGAGTTTTTAAGTATCTCAAAAATTTGCGCCTCACCGGATACTTCCCCGCCCCCATAACCACCTAACCCACCCCTGGGCCGACAGTCCTTAGACACATATGATTTAGATAAATACTCCTTTAAATATATATCTAAGTTGTTCGTGCACATCTTTAAGTAATCTGGATTGCGTTCATTAAAGTATAAACCCTTTTACCTCACTATGCCATACATTTGTGACAGCGTAAATTCCGACGCGAGGCATCAATCGAGTTTATCGTAGGGAGTGCGTTTGCACGTGCGTTGTTAGTGGCTCGCTTTGCGAAACTCCTTAAATAACGGAGCAAAAGATTCCGGACAGCGTAAGGGACTAGCGTACTTGACTCGCACCCAAACGATCAGGTCCAAAAAATGTTGATTTTCTCAAGCATGATGAGATAAGCCAAAAGAAATATAGAACAATTCGAAACGGTACGAAATCGGTGTCATAAAAGGTCTGCATCATAAGAGCTTGTATTTCTTCCACTGAAAACCTTCAAATATATAATTCCTATATATTCGAAGTAGAACCAAACACTGGACACAGTACAATAAGTAGCTATACGAGAGCACTCAGCTATCAACGAACATAAAATTACTTTACTATATTTATGTATAGTAAGAATGTGTAATATAATATTTCAAATCGTCCCTGATGAAAATAAGAGTAAGGCAAACAAAGCTTCACACCGCATGGTTTTGTCCGTCACGCTGTGTATCATAAACATAAATTTTTCACTGCGTAATCCCAATGCAGGCATGATGGAATGTTCTAAAATTTGGTCACTGGGACCCGCCTACGTGAAAACAAATCTGAGATTCGTCTGACAATACTCAATGCTAAGATTGTGGTCATCATATCGATTTGACGTTTTATAGAAATTTCAAACGAAATTCCCAAATAAATTACATTTTCAAAATTTCTTAGACGAACATTGTATTTCTGACAATGTAATTAATTATTCATAACAAGTTAGCACGTTATGCAAACTTATAAAGGAATATACGCTACACAGTCTATTATGGATGTATGAATATTTAGAATATAAGGATAGCATGTATAAAGCATAAAATTATATTACCAGTATGCACGAGTAAACTTAAGGTGACCCCATGAGCCTTCCTAATGTGTAATTTTGCATAAAAATTATTTTTGGACACTTTTTAGACACGGATTAGAACACTTTTTGGTAAAGTTAAATTCGACGCAAAATTGTTTGCGTATATAATGATCGCGACTGAAATGTAACTATTTTGTGTTCGTGAAAATTCAAGTAAAGTTACCATAATTTTTGAGAACGAAAATTTGTCGAATTTTAATTAAACGGGTTTTGCTGGCGAGCACTAAGAGCTTAACTACGGGATCGAATTACTTGTAACGTAACTGTTGCATTAAATTTGTTCGCGACCACTGAATAATCCAAATTTAAATGATTAGATTTACGGAACCGAATTTTTCTACATTGAAAACGCTAAAATTCTGTTCGAACATAAGGCATAATTTTAACAACTTGGATTTGATTTTGTCCCCTTTCGCTCAGCGAAAAACGAATGAAATTCAGCTTTCTCGCGTAGGAGGAGTTTGCGATTCGAAATCGGTTGTTACAAAATAGACGGTTGGTGGAGTCACCTTAAAATTACTCGCGTATTAGGTATATGACGTGTTTCATGAGCCATGTACAGTTAGGAACAAATACAAAAGCAAATCCTTCGCGAACAAGATTTTTTTTCACGAGCGATTCGCAAAAACCCCAGCTATTTATTCTGGCTCGTCACTACAGTTAAAATATTAGTATCTCGCAAGAAATGGAACGATCGTGAATGCATCTATGGTTGTCATAGGTAATCATGTGTAACAGGCTGTGTTCGATGTATATATCAACTCATTTCGCAACCTCTGAGAACACGGAATTCTTATTTATTTTGTCTGACAGGAGTTAAGGTATACCATAATATTACTGTGCGTTATCTCCAAACCTTCAGAACTAGCTTATCTAAACGACGCTGAGAAGAACTGATAACAAAACCAGTGACGACCGAAATCTCTCAGTAAGTCGGGGTCGCTGTTGGTAAAATTTACACCCCTTAAAACAGTTGACAAAGTATAGTACCGTCAAGTTGGACTTTAAGTGGAAATTTACTAAATATATACGTACATATACAGGCCGCTTTAATGCGCTGAAAGAAATATACCCAAACAGCTGAAAACATATTTATATTCTGGAAATCGTGTTCATTGAACATAAACCTACTTAAACGGTACGAAATAGTCTTAATAAGCAAACCATTGTATTTAGTGAACCGAAATTTATTTGCTATCAAACAAAAATTTTTGTCTAAATCCTTTCCCCCGAAGGCGTACGTTATGAGTGACGCTGACAGATGAAAATGAAACTTTCACATTTTCCCCACTAACGCTATCAATGGAAAACCAACTCTCTCAATTTCAACATAAAAATTATCACAAATCCACGCGAAGCTAACCGCAATACAAGCTGAATGATAAATTGGTTATATTTTCCTACTGATTTTATGAACTTTGACTTACGTTATTGTGATTTTGCACGTTGAAAGAATTATTGGCAGTCACTCTGCGAGCCACGCAGCGTAAATAATTTATTTATCAATCTCTACGGCAATACTGATCACGAGCACTGCTACAGTCCACATCCAGCTAAAGTCCACATAAGGCAGAAATTACAAAAATTATAACTGCGATAAAGTTGTTTATTACGATACGTAATCATCCAAAAATGATCTGAATCGAGTTCTGATTGATGGCATTTGAGCAAGATGATCGTCCACACATTTGTTAGCACATACGAGTATTTTTTCTTCAAAAGTAGCCATGGCTTGAGCTTTAGCCTTGTCGTCAGCATCTTTGTCAATTCGTGGCCAGCTTATCTTGTCCTTGCATGTTCCAACGCACCGCTGTATACGGTTCTAAATTTCGATATTTTTCAAAAAATCGCATGCAGACAAATCTATCATTTTTAGAATCTTACATAGCTTTTTATTCATTTGAATATATATCTATGTACAAGTATAAGCAACACACATCCGTGATGGCAGTGATCATTAGGTTAGATAGGTGTAAATTTGATAAAAATGTTGGATAAATAAAATTGCAGTTAAATCTAAATAATTTCAAGACAATGGGAGAGACACTAGCTAATCAGAAGAGAGTTGTTTTAGCTATGCTATAATACTCGAAACAATTGACTGTCGTTTACGAGCGAGAGAGCAGCAAATTATATTTTTCTACGAGCAGGTTGCAAACGAAAAGCGGTCAACCGGTACAAGTAATGTAGCTGTTATACAATAATGTTGTGTTCACGCTTTCAATAATGTCTGAATATAAAAGGTAATGTCAAGGTGCTTGTTTCTCGTTTGTTAGGATATTGATTTAAACCTCGTCGGTTTAGCAATACTAACCATTACATCAATTTTAGTGGTACCAGGAATTGAAACAAATGTCATACCTTCATTCGAGCTAAACTTAGCACGAGTGCCAATGACGACATTTATTGAAATTCTGGTGGGTGAACGAAACGAGCGAAGCGAAAAAATTCTTACTAGCCGTGCCACTGGTGAAATTTGACAATGTGTCTTATTGGGTTTTTAAGTTGACAAGCATAACTCAACTTCGGCTTGCGGATTAGTTCGAGCTATAGCTCATTTGAAAGCCCGAAACTTCTATTTGTGCCTTTTAGTTAGACGAGAGCTCGATTTGAACATTTTCCCCAAAAAAGCGGACCAAATGGCCGATCGGGCCTCAAGGGGACCCAAAAAATTACATTACTTATAATTCGACAACGGGTGTATATATGTGAGAAACTGGGCCCAGTTTGTAGAGCAAGTAAGCCTCTATAAGATTATAGCTACGCGGTTCTCGTAGGATGTAAGCTTTGGGTCAAAACGGATTCTAACACAAGCGCATGAGACACAAAATATACGAAATGGCAATATCTCTCTAACCTCTCATACTATATGGGTGTTTTTGATCTCGTTTTATAGAGCCATTTACTCTCTATCTAGCTCATATGGCGTGTACATAATGTCATTATTTAGCCTTCAGGATTGAGCCAAAAAGTGTTATTCAATGAGCCCATCATATGACGCAAATGGTACCTCCGTAAGCATCGAGCTATATATAAGTGTATTTGTTCGCATAGAAACGGAGTAAGCGAAGCGAACGTGAATTGCACCGATGGCGAAAGGTGGGAAAATGTGATGGCGCCATTTCTTTTTTGACCATTCCTGTCATTCATAACTCATCGTCAGGTGAAATGATTTCGATAAAATTTTTGTTCGATAGCAAAAGTGATGAAGATATGCCCTTTAGTTGAACGGACACAGCTCCGGCCCTATCTTCGCGGTCAAAGAGACAAAAATGTGTTTTATAGGGTTCTCTGTTAAATTTCCCCATACGGGTACCACTCTTTCGCAGCCCATATCTCGCGACATAGACTTCGTATCGAAAAACCGAGACTATCACACATAATCAGCTCATCGAGATCTAGAACATTGCTGACTTTTTTGTGGGACCATTCCCTGGGCTGCTGTGAGCGTGAGTATAGCTCGTGGACCATTTGCCAGAAATAGCAATTTTTCAAATTCTGGCATGTTATTGCGTGTTTTACCTAACAACGAGTGTCCATTAGGTTATAAAGCACGCTGAATACGATGATTTTGCACTTAGAGTCCAACTTGACTATACTACAATATCTTTTCAAATGGTTTAATGGGTTTTACAATCGACGAACCAGATTTCCAAGTTTCCATGTTTGGTCATTTATTGCTTGCAAAGCATCAAGAGTGGTGTATATAAGTTTTGCGCTACGCTGGATACGATAGTTTGATTATCTAGAGTCCAGGATGAATAATACATACCTTTTCAGATGTTTTCATTGCGTTTAGTGTCAATAAATCCGATTGCAGAATATGGTCTGTCTTCAGTATCTTGGTTATGTATTGCGTAATGGCTATGAAGAATGATCTATAGGTTTTTCGGTATGCTGGATAGGATGGTTTGGTTATCTGACTACTACCACGAATATTTCGTGCATTTTCAGTTGTTTTCGATGGGTTTAGGGTCGACGAGCATTGATGGCTTTCAATGGGTTTACGGTTATAGAAGCTTTAAGCGTAGTATATACATCAATCATAAAACCTGCTGCAAGGTAATTTCACAAAATTACCACTTGATGAAACGCTCGCCCTCGCTTGCGAGTTACTAGTTTTACAGGGTAATTATTTATCCTCTATGTATTTGCACATTGCGAGAACAATAATCGGTATATCTTCGCAACCATTCAAATAACATATTGTGAGATGTTCGTTGGGTTATTTTAAAGTATAATGCTCAACATAGCTGTTTACATCTCCCTGAATTCCATTGTATATTTCAGGGATTTTTTGTGTTTTTTAGTGAAAAATCAGAGTGAAATTTCAAAAAACACAAGATTTAGTACATCTGAGCTGCTTAATTAAAAGGCTACAAAAACAATTTTTAAACGCTGAATGCTTATAAACTGACCATGTTTATAATTGTGGTACATCTGCATTGATGATGAAAGTGCCATCATTCCAGTTCTTCCAGGTCTATTGTATACATATATAATGCATGCATTAATATAAAATTGCTAGTAGTCGTTTAATTATCATTGCTTGACCTTCCCAGTAACGCTAAAACAGGGGATTGGGGTATTTGCGGGTTAATTAAAACACAGGTAAATTTCAAAAAACACGCCTAAATTTCAAAAACATTCATTTTAGCACACCATGAATTTTGAAAAAATATTCAACACTCAGAATTCATCATTTTTGTCACTAAGACATGCTACTATGAAATAGTGGCTTAATATATCCAACAAACATATTGGTTGACACAGAAGTACGTATATTGAACTCACCTTGGAACATGATAACTTAGAATCCAAACATCGAACAGGATCATTAATATCGAT